>OMKY01174497.1:11159-25888 GCA_900302395.1 Bregmaceros cantori
TTCCCATGTGGATGTAGCCTTGGTGCATTATACAAACTGAACAGTCCCCACTCCCCAGTAGATATGAACAGGGAAGTCCCCACTCCCCAGTAGATATGAACTGGGAATTTGCACAAGACTTGGACCGAGAAGCTGGTTCCACACCATGGAACCAGAAACAGTAGTTTATTTCCTTTTTTAGCCAGATGCCATTTACAAGCCAACAAATGTCTTAACTGGAAGTGGTCACAGTTTTACAATGATGCATAATGTGTGTGTGTGTGTGTGTGTGCACTTTTAGAAATAATGTTAACATGTTACTGCCTATTGAAGTTATTTCTCTAAGTGCCGCACCACCTGTTGTTGAGGTCTGGTTTTAGGATATGTTTGATTAAAAAGTAACACTATTAGTGAGTAGTAGTGATACTAGTGAGTACTCATGCTTCATGGCATGGAACAGGGCAGTCGTGGGCATCATCCATGTCAAGTTCCACATGGGATCCTCCTGCAGCTGTCCAACCTCAGTAGACTTCTGCGTCTGCTGTAAATTATCCAAGGGTCATTCAAGGGTCTTTTCTGACCTGTGACTGTTATTCATTCGGGGTGCAACATTTAATCGACTAATTGATTATTAAATGAGTTGCCGATTAATTTCATGATCAAAAATCACCAAGGAACTGAATCATTGCTGACGACCTGATGTGACCATGTAGTTGTCCACACAAATTTGACATTGATACTGTAAAGAAATACAAAATATTAAATGGACATAAACGATAACATGAACATGAAGAAAACCATTTTTTTTCTTAACGACAACCAAATTTGATTTTTAAGCTGAAACAATTCATCTCTTGTAATACTTGCTCTTGATGTTTTCGTTTTTTTGTTCAAACCGATTAATCGACCAATCGTTAGCTGCAGCCTTATTATTCACCACCTATTGCTGGATGTAGAAAAAAGGAACTCACCATGTATGGAGCTAAATGGCCAGGGTCCCAAACAATGTTCCACTAATAAGAGTTTGACCAGTGTCATGGGCTCATGGGGACCCACTCGTCCCCTAGGAAAATAAAGACCTTGGCTGTGTCCAAAATCCCCTACTCCCCATATAGTGCACTCGCTTATAGTGCATTCAACAGCAATGACCGAGATTTTAGACATTTGAGTCTGCGCCGTCCAAATTAGTATAAAATTCATCACCACAAAAAGTCAAAAGTACTTACATTTATAACTTTTTGCCGTGCTCTGTCGCCCTCGACTCCCGGCACGCCCTGTTTGTAGTTTCGGTAATGTCCCTCGCAATGCATTATGATATTGCTTGGTCTAGGCCAGATCGATGCTCACTACTTTTCACGGTGCATTGTGAGACCTCAACAAAATGGTGTGTGCACTATATAGATGGGAGCGATTGTGAAAACAGCTGGAGTTTATCAATTTTCAATATTTATTTATTGAGGTGAGCGCCCCAGTTAGTCTAACATTTGCCTTCGCTGGACATGAACCTAAAGACTCTGCCATTGGCCCCTCGTTTGCTGTCAACTATTATACTATGAGCCACAGAGAGGCAAGTTCTAAAACACTTCAAGTACGGCTGCACAATAAATCAAATTTTAATCAAAATTGCAATTTTTGGCCCCAACGATTATAAAAATGTATTTTTTTTTTTTTTTGCATTTGTTTATACTTAGACTTACACAACTCATAGTTCATATGTAGGCCCAAGCTAGTTCATACTATTGCATTTATGCTATAATTATATTTCAGTTTTGTTTATTCCTTAGATTCTTGTGCAATACAATTCCGTTGTTTCCTAAAACATGATTTCATTTATGATCCAAATAATCGTGATTATGATTTTTTTTTATCGTGCAGGCCTAACTTGAAGATCTTAACACACTGCCCAACAATTGTAGCCTTCTTTGCAAAAAAAAATGTGTCTTCTGCAGTGCAATCTATTGTGAAGGCTGTAGCAGTCATTTGTGACAGTGTCTTATTTAGCTTCCATTGTGTGGGTTTTAATGAGGAGTTGGCCAGGGCTCCATTTCATCAACATCTGCGCTTAGTTTGAGAAAACAGAGCTTGACTAAGCGTGGTCGTGTTTACGAGCTAGGTGATGGCGGTACCATCAACGCTTAGTCAAGCCTCAGCATAAGCCCGGCTGAGCAAGTAGACGTAGGAAATCGATCTGTTTGTAGTTTCCCGATGTATGCTTTACTCATTATTCAAATTTAATTGCGGTGAACTTTCAGATAAATTCTCCATAGTAATTGGAGTAATTTTATATTGTGATGTAGGGGAATTGTATACGTTAAGTAATGGTGGGTGTCCGATTGGGGATTCAAACTGGCTCACTATGGATTACAAAACGTCGCTCAAACTGCTCAGCCATCAAAAAGTTACCTAACATGTGGCCCTTCATATCACCATATGCCTAGTGATGCCTTGGATTGGGAGCTTGTACAGGCAATCTTTATTAATCTCATGATAATTGACACATTTAACCAACGGATACCACGATAAAAAATGAAATACGACTGAAGTCTGATGATGTTGACGTTGGGTGAGAAGTGTTTTGTGGTCAGAGTCAATTAACAGGAGCAGGATACCCCCAGCGCATGGGGTTATTCGAGGCGCCTGGTATGAGCCCCATTGTAAAAATCGATTGTGGGACAAAAGCCTGGATTTCAACTAAGCTCATTTGACATAGGGACCTGAAGTGTGATGAAATGAACGCCTGTACTATATCAAATGCAGTACAAGAAAAAAAAGATGTTTCCAAGCCAATAGCAATTGCCAGTCGGTGCTGGCAATTGCTATAATAAGTGGCAAAATGGAAGGCTCTCCTAAGTTACTACTTTAAAATGTAATTTATGATAAATGTTATAATACTAAAAATGTTTAATGCTCTGTTTTGCTGTCCATTAGGTTTCAGTAAATACATTCAAAAAGTATAAATTGCTGAAATACATTTGTCTATCAGAGAAGAAAGTCTGTAATATCAATGATGTAGTTAGTTGTGTGAAATAGGGCTGCAACTGACGATTTTAATGGTCAACCAGTTGCCGATTATTGAAACGATTTGTCGACCTCCATTTAATATGTTCAGAAATTACTACATTCACCATTATATGACCCAATAGGGGGGGGGTAGTGGCAGCAGAAAACTGCTGACGACAATAATAATGATTTCATTTCTTGGCAATTATTGTTTATTCAGTTATTTGCAGATTGATTCTATGATTTCATTAGGCAACGATTAATCGACTAATCATTGCAGCCCTAGTGTAAAACCCTTGAATCCAGCCAGAATTCCATGTGTCGTCTGATGTTACCGAGGTTTGAGTGATAACATGTGCCTGGACACTGGAGTGAAATAAATACCATGATCATGTCCATCTTTGGGTCAGAGTTGCTCGACATTAACAATAGAAAAAACACCAAAGTAGTTGCCGTGAGTTACAAATATCTACAGCGAGGAGTTATTAGCATATTTACAAAAAAAATAGATTTATTTAGTCCACTCGGTGGTGCCAGAGAGGGTTGTTGTCGTTGTCCTGGTTAGAAAAATAGCAAGTTGCCGCTACAGCAGCACCACCACGTCTACGTCCTCTTCATATGGCTGGCTCCCCGCCGACATGGACATACTGACCAGCTCATGGGGCTGAGACAGGACCAGCACCGCATCCGGACCACCTGGGAGTAGGACGAGGAGACCGTCAGATACACCACAACCCTGGAAGGAAGCTGCATTCAAGGTTCTACTAGCTTACCATACTGCCACCAGGGATGGCAAGGAACAAAGTACAAATACTCAAGTACATTTTTCAGGTAACTACTACTTTTATACGTATTTATCTGATTAATTTTTCCTTGTACGCGATACATTTTCAACATAAACATCAGTACTTTCTTCTCCTTCCTTTATGAAAACAGACTTGTGCAAAAACGTAGTCCATAAAAAGTACCAACATCAATCTATAAGAATTGTTAACATTAGCTAATTCAGCCTTATGTAAACACCAGTGCATACAAGTGACGTTTTCTACAATATGTATCTTTACTTTAACAACAAGCTAAGAAATTATTTACTGGAATAAGTGGCTAATTTCTTTAACATTTTATTATCAAAAATACTTGAGTATATTTATTTCAGAGCCTGTACTTTTTACGTCAACTTAAGTAGATATTTGGGTCAGTACTTTGTAATCTTACTCAAGTAAGAAATCTGGATACTTCTGCCATCTCTGACTGCCAATGGCAACATGTGGAAAATAAGTTATATTTTAAATAGTATTTGGTATGATTTGAACATCACGGTACCCGAGCACCTCCTCAAAATAACAGACCCTATAACTTCACCGACGGGACACTTGATCAGGCACACAAGGCTACCATAGTACCATTAGCCACTTTCTATGGGGAATGAGATTGTGACGTCAGGCGAGGAAGCCTGCTGCCATTTCAGGTGGCGCGCACCCGCTGCTCCACCTTAATTTCCGCCTCCTAGGCAGAGCTTGTGACATGCAGGGAAGTTTACATTCGCCGCGTGTGAGAGCCATCTCAGCGTGTGTGCTTATCAATGAGGGCTGCTTCGCTGTGTGTGTGTGCAGGCGGCGGGATTTGTTAGGTCTCTGTAACGAGGGTGAACTTGAATATATCATTTCATTAGATTGTCGATACGGACCATTTCTACCACCTATCTACTTTTTGTTCGTTCATGTTTAAATTGAGGTGTGTATCAACAGTGCACATTTCGTGTCCACGAATGCTCAGATGTGCGATTGCGCGCATACTTGTGCAGGTGCGCGCAGCTGGGCCAGCGGCACCAGAGGCCGCTCCTACTACCTATAATGAGCTCCTCCCAAGGACGCATCGCATTGGTTGTGATGCGTTTTGGAAGCGGACTCGAACGTGATCGCTCGTCCCTCATAGATAAGAGGTATGTAGTCGGTGCCGAATGCTAAAGGGATATTCCCGAAACGCACTAGAAGCATCAATAAAGTAATATACCCCACATTTATTCTACTGACCACTCAGCTGCTACATGATATCACAAGTGAACCAACGAAGAAACGGACCAATCTGACTGTGATGTCAATAGTACGTACTGAAACTCAGTCACTACCACTGACTGGTAGTGACTGATCTGCCGAGACGGGGGCAGCAAAACAATTATATCCCCTATGCTCAGTGTTTCGGGGATAGAATTATTTGTAGTTTGTTGGAGGTCTTTTGTTACAGGGTGCACATACTTATGTTTAATGTAATTTATCCTCTATTCATTGCACAAAACATTGTTGGCCTCGTAGCAAGCAGTTGCTTGGTGCCAAGTACAGAGACTTAATTATTTCATGTGTTGTATTGATAAACATCAAATAAACTTCAGCTCCAACAAAGCGAGCCTGTCTCGTGCCGAGGGCACTGCAGAATTGTACCGGCTTTAAATAAATCCAATTTTCACCCCTGCCCGCACACTGTTCCAGGCTGTCGGAGGGCTATGAAGTGGAGAGATGATTGATATTGAGCTCTAAGTGCGCTAATAAATGAAATGTTTATGAAGTTGTCAGCGGGTCTTGTAAAATCACCGTCTGTGCGTTGCGATGATGCTACTCAAACGCATCAATGTAATTTTTTCCACAATCTAAGTCTAATGTGTTATTTGTTGAGCCTAGTCAGGTTGCTGGGGACAGCAGTTTTACAGTCTATGTCAATGGTGCTGAACAGTCCAGAGACAACATTATTCTGTTGTTCAGTCCGATGAATAGTCTGCATCATAGGGGTTTTCGATCCAACGATCCAAAGCAGTCACGAATAGATTGTGTGAACCGTGATACAATTTAACAGTTTATGTGATGTATTACTATGCTCCAATACCACGCCCACAAGTGACACGTCCAAAACACCACCGGCAGTTTGTCATTGCGAAGTGAAACTCCACATCCATTATATGGAACTGGTTTGGCTTCTAGGAAAATGGTACGGTGCAAATTAATGTGAGGTGCAAAACCTACAAAGAGAAGATTGGTGCATCAGATGGGAACCCAACCATAATATATTGTAGAGGTATGTGTGTTAAGGAATGACACAGCCTCTATCATAAAAGCTCTTTATTCAAAGAGAGTCAAAACAGAATGAGAATGGACAATGGAACACCCTGTGTCTTGGCAGACAGTGCTGTGGGTGTGTCTCTGACATCACAATGCTGTGTCTTGGCAGACAGTGCTGTGGGTGTGTCTCTGACATCACAATGCAGTTATGGAACTGGATGACACAGCGTGTCACAGAGTGTCAAGTGTGCATAGAATTTCCCCTAGAAATGCGAACCGCTACAATATAATGATTACACATTTTTACAATTTTAGTTTATTTGATGTTTAGCAATAGAACACATGAAATAATTAAGTCTCTGTATTTGGCACCAACCAACTGCTTGCTACGAGGCCAACAATTACACATAATTGCATGCGGGGTGTCCGGCTAAAACGGTCAAACTCCCCGCTGCCCTGGGTAGCGCCTGTGTGCAGCATCAGACCATGCGAGAGAGTATGTGTTCACAGCTGTAACACCTTCCATCTGGAAAAGGTGGTGAGTACATACATACGCGGGATCGTATTTCACGACTTCAAACACAGGATTCACATTTTCTTCAAATAATCTGTTTTTTTTTTGACCGGTTAGGAAATAATGCGAATCAGCTTCAGGCGACCGCCGGCTTGTTTGAGTTCAACTGTTGGTCGCCTTGCTGCCCGTGTGACGAGTCAAATCTAGCGCTGTTCAAGATGTGCTTGATTTTCACCTCTGTCGCACGCTCTCTCACTCTCTCGGTATCCCTCTCCCCATCAGTATGTCTCTCTCTCTCTGTTCCTCTGCCTCTCAACTAAATAATTTAATCATTTAAAAGTAAAAAAATGAATACTATTTATAGAAAAAAAATGACAAAAATATCTATAGTTATGTCACACACAATTTGATTAACATTTTTCTTAAGCTGTAATTCAATGTGTGTATATTTGCCATTCAAGGGAAATTGAATGTCTGCAATGTCTGTATGTAAAGTCATTCTTTTGCAGATTTATTTTTTCACTGCATCATTATATCGCCAAAATGCAAAATGTAGAGGATGTAATGTTTTTTTCCTGCACCGCGGCAGATCCTTTTTGTTAATGTGATTACTTTTGAACGATTTCGGGGTATCAATGCTCTAGAGTATGAACCGATGACATTTTGGTCAAACTTACAAGATGGCTGAATTTTTGTTCCATAACTTCTGACTGTGGATGGATTTGCCAAATATCTTCAGCTTTGGTTTTAAGTAAAGCAAAATTTCATTTTGTATAAACCATAAAATCTTTCAAGATGGCTGATGGCTGTGAACACTTGCACAATATCTAACATATATGTCCACACTCTATAAGAGGTAGATGAGATGTGTCAAGATTATTATTTATTCGCCCCAAGAGAGGTTTGTCTTGGGCATACATATTGCACATATATACAGTACACATATACCTGCCACATACAAAGCATGACACTACGAAAAAAAAAGACCTCTGTGACATCACAATTCCTGACTCTACAATATTTCTGGGGTTTATTGATGGTTCTATCATGTTTCGGGGAAATCCAAGCACATTTGATTTTGCAGAGCCACACAGTAAATTTATATACGAAAACATTGTGTGTGTGTATTGGGCGAAACCCGTACCAGCTTTTTTTAATCATTGATCATCGCTAGGAAATCATGGTCGGGAGTTTTTTTTGCCAAAACTACGCTCCTTTGGTGCACACGAATGTGATATCAATTAATAATTTCTGGAAGAACAAAATATTAAATTGACATATGTGATGAAAATACATTAGTATAACTTTACATAACTTAAATGTTGTACATTTGCTAAGATTAACTTAATCTCTTTTCTTGAAGTATTTTTCTCTGGCGTCAGCGCCGTTTTTATCTCTACTAGATAGGATTAATCAGAAACTGGGTTGAAGAGATCGGGGGTAGACATCGCAGACAAGCCGTTAACATAAATGGGGGCGAGTTAGGTGCAGCCCATCTAAGCACTCCGCCAAACGACACCCCCTAAAAAAGAGCCTAATTTTACTATATTTTTAAGTGACATGATCACTCTCTTTAAATTGTTACTTGTTGTGAATATTTTGGGTATTACTTTAAAAGTAACAGATTAGTCGACTCATCATTTTAATAATCACCAACTAATGGACTATGAGAATAATGGTTAGTTGCAGCCCGACCCCCAACATCCGTACCTTGTGTTCTAAGCAGGGCCGAAGCGGCTTCCAGGTCTCCTCCGTTCTGTGTCTGTCCCGATGGCGTGATGGTCATGGCGGCCTCCGTGTCGGCCTCCAGCAGGCTGCTGTGGGTCAGCGCCTCCCCTGTCAAGACAACGTGCCGCAATTACCCGAGTGTGTGCTAACAAATGGTAATCACGGGTGTTCTGCAAAGGAAAGGTTGCGAGAGAAATGAAACCAAGATGAAAAACGATATATTACACAAGCACCGTGACCGGGAGGCGACCTTGCCATTACCACCAAATAAGCGACGCAGATGGCCAGACAATGGAGCAGGCAATTGCGAGGTCAGGGGGTGTGCGAGGAAAAAAGGTGCACATTATTTTTTTCCTGCCGTGAGTGAAGTCGTGACGGAAGGTGTGATTTCATGAGCTGTCCTTACAGAAACCATACAACTAGCCCCAACAAAGAATCACACACTGCATACAACACATGTATAACAATGATTAATGCTGGCATCATAAGCAAAATCAGCTGACAATGAAAAATGTCAATGGCTGTGTCCGAAATCACTCCCTATCCCCCATATAATGCACTATATGGGACGCACACCATTTTGTAGGGGTGTCCGAATTCCCCATGTTCCCTATATAGTGCACTGAAAGTATCCCACAATGCACCGCAAAAAAGTAGTGAGCATCGGATGTACCCTAGACGGAGCAATATAACCCATAATGCATTGCAAGATGTTTTAAAAAAGTGTAATGGTCATGGCTGGCCTCTGTGCCCTGCTTCTCTCCCCGGTCTCCGTCTCTCTCTGAGCTGTCCCCGAAATGCCAATTAATATATATATATGTTGAGGTCACCTCACCTTGAGAGGGACGGCGTGCTTTATGTGTATATTAGGCCATAGCTTCAACACAGTTCAAAGAGAACTGGTGTATATACGTGTTACACCCTGAATTAATTCTGAATAATATTCAGTATTGTATTATTAAATACAAATTATTGTAATCCTATTTTTAATTCACATTGGCTGTGTCGGAAATCGCTCCCTGTCACCTACTCCCCATATAGTGCACTCACTTATAGTCCACTCAACAGCAACGGACGAGATTTCGGACACTAGAGATGGTGCCGTCAAAATTATTATAAAATATAAATATAAAAAATATAATTATAAACAATCTTCGGAAAAAGTCAAAAGTACTATAACAATATGCCGCAGTCCGTCGCTATTTACTCCCACAGTATCATTTTTATTAAGTTTAGGTCATTTTTAAAACGTCTCGCAATGCATTATGGGTTATATTGCTCTGTCTAGTGTACATCCGATGCTCACTACTTTTTGCGGTGCATTGTGGGATACTTCCAGTGCACTATATAGGGTACATGGAGAATTCGGACACCCCTACAAAATGGCGTGCACCCCATATAGTGCACTATTTAGGGGTTAGGGAGCGATTTCGGACACAGCCAGTGTCATGGCATAAACCTCTTCACATTTCAATGGCAATCACAAGCGCTAATGAATGCAGCATGCTGTGTCAGGTGTCAGACAGCTGTTCTGAAAGCCCTCTTAGCCAGATGTGGAACAGCTCGTATTTAATTGCCATTCAAATCGCCGGCTCTTTAATGTCATTCAGGGACTTGGGGGGTGATCTTTAGTGTGTTTTGTCATGTACTGGGTCAGCACACACAGATGAAAAATATAATTTGGCCCAGCAGCATGCATGTTTGATGGTGTGTGTGTGTAAACACAAGCCGCGCGGGAGGCAGTAAAGCGCGTCGTACAAAGCGGCCACACGTTAACACATCCTTCATAATGCATGGAGGACGGCTGACTGCCGCGATGTGCCGGGGACACACCAGGAGCCCGTGATGTGCAGTCATCGCCGCCGCAAATGTTCGACAAGAGACGATCGGCTGTTTGAGACGTCGTTGCGGTCGGCAGATGCTGTGTGCGCTTTGCAACGGCAAATGGAAATGGAACAAATCGCTTTCACCTGCAGGTGGTCTGCATGTTTATATGCACATTCTTCCCATGGTTGCCCAAGCGTTGTGCAAACGCAAGGCAGGATTAGAGGAAAAATAATGGTCGAATGTGGATTTCAATCGCAGTGGCTTGCTCTTGAGATATTTTCTTTTCTCATTCATGTATCATGTAAAATATCTTTCCCCAATATCATTCAAATGATTAAATGAAAGAGTATTATATATAATAGAAAAAGTTGCAAACACAATACCCCCGCACCCCACCCTCTCTGAAAATGGAGACTTATTAGTGCTACATGATCAATGTTATTATTTGACGATGCGTTTTATTATTTGCAGTGGTGTGTGAACAAGTAGCCAGCAGCAGTGTTGAACTAAACGTATTATTTTTTTTTTTAAATGAGCCTCCCCATGGAGAGAAACATGCAGGACACGGCACAGGGGGCAGGAATAAATTGGCTCCCTGCAAACCCCCATCTGTGGCATCACTTTGGTTTGCAAATACAAACTGTTGTGTGATGACGGCTTTCTGTTCCATGTCACCAGGCCACAGCAAAAATGATGTTGACGACTGAAGCTGCTACGCACCCTCAAAGGACAATAGCCGTTTGTGGACCATATTCTTCTTTAATAAGGCCATTTTCTCACACTGATTTTAACCTGCGCCAGCTACGGCCGAGCAGGTTACGTTTTCGGTCACGCTGGGTTGTCCATCAGCAGGATAACTGAAAAAGTAGTGCACGCATCTGGATGAAATCTTGGACATTTGTTGGAAATGACACACAGAATGAGTAATTCCATTTTGGTGCATATCTGTAGCCTATAAGTAACATAATAATCACATTTCATTATTATTAACAATCCCAGGGCGCCTTAGTGACGTCAGTCATCGCCGCGACTCATCTTGTCACATGACGCTCAACAGCATATCATTAGGACGAAATATCACCGGTACAGAAACAGGCGTGTGAGAGCGATAACTTCACATTCCAGACACTTGGACAATTTCTCCGAGATGGGCGGTAGTGGCGGTGTCGCAATCCTAACATTGCATCGGAAGAGATGAATCTGTGCATGCAGCTGGCGACGCATTGCCCTTCGCATACATATGCACAAACACCAACGCGGTGATTCTATCAAATTCTATGTCTGAAAGACTTTTTCCCTCCGCTTTCACTGTCAGTAGTCAAGCCCCATGCATCTGAGGCTCCATCTTGTGGACAGACGAGGAAGCTAATGGCATAATGGCGTTAATACAGTTGCACTGAAGTTTGAAAGTCCACCAAATAACGAACAAAAACAAAAACTGTCTGAACCGTTCGGAACGTAACGTTTTAAAAATAATTTTGTTTTCAAGCCCTGCACAATTTTTGACTTTTAAATATCAGAAAAAAAAAATAGGTCGGCAAAATAATATGACAAAACAAAATGATAGTGTTCTGCAAAAATATAGTTAATTGCGAGATTCATGATTTATATTAAAAATTATTTATTTGAATGAAGACATGGTTAGAGAATTAAGTCATTCGAACAAAGGTGCACTTTAATAAGTCATTATTACAATGACACCACAAAGATATAGATGTTAGCAATAGCGATATACATGTGATATTTTTACCTATTTTAGCTCTAAACGTGGCTATTCCAAAGTGTTGCCATATTTTAACCTACTTTATTTATTTATACGCAAAATTTGAAAAAAATAAAATAAAAAAATGTCCTGTCAACTTGCACTTGCCTAGTGAAATAAATTGCATTTTGCTCCGATTTGCGTTTGTCTATGCCTCAGGTGACAGTATCAGGTAAAGGGACTTAGGATACATGCTATCCAGTCACAGCGAATACTACTTAACAGACATCATTGTAAGTTATATTGTAGGTATAGGACTCCAGAGCGTCTATGTTTTAGCACCAGCGACCCCATGGCCTTAGTGCAGGTTTCCACTCTCTGCTTCTAGATTTATTTGGTTTTGGATCAAATTTTTATCTTTTTTAAGAAGACATCAAAAAGCAGAACACATATACATTCGCGCATGACAAGTTCTCCTCCCCTCGCCTGCGATGTCTACCCCTGATCTCCTCAACCCAGTTTCCGACTAGTCCTATCCCAGTTTCCGACTAGTCCTATCCAATAAAGATGGAAAAAAATAGCGCTGACAATCCATTTAAAAGGTATGGTGTTATCACGGAGGATCTTACGGCAGCACACATTACATCCCCTACGCTCTGCATTTCGGTGACATGATAGCTGGAGACCAACCTGTGTCTGTTCCATTGTCAGAGCCCACGTCAACCTCCGGGTGGCGCCGCCTCATGTGAACGTTGCGGCTCCCAGACTGGGAGAAGGCCTTGCCACAGATGTTACACTGGTGAGGCTTCTCTCCTGCCAGGGACAAGGATACTGTCATTATTTCATTCAAACTTCTTTTACAGAATTCTAGAAAAAGGTCACTTAGGTAGTGTGGAGGCAGACTGATGTCTCACCTTTGTCCACGGGACAGGCGGCCTCCCGCTGGGAGGTGTTGCCACTTACCGCAAACGTCCTGTGTATTGTATATGTGACCAAATGATGTCATTTGCATGTCTTTCAAGTATCCCTATAAGAACAGTGGCTCGGCCCAAGTCTAATCACAGTCTTGTGGACAAGTGGGATGCAAGCCATATCTCTGTCCCGAGCAGTCCTTTGTTCAAAATACCATGTTGAACAAAGCCATATTGCTGTTAAACTTCTCTGAACCAATTGTAACTTGCCATGCTGAAATTAAACCCTGTTAATTGTCAAGTCGTCCGATCTGGAGTGAGTTGTGTGATCAGCGACCTTTGAGAAATATTGCAATAGCAGGATGTTAATATTTTTCCACCACAGTAGTAAAACAGAAATAAAGGTATAATCACTGAAAACTGAAAAAACAAAACTAAGATTTAATATATTTATGTTTTATTATTCCCACATAAATGTATGCTGAACTATAATAATGATCAAAACAACTAGAGAGGTTTTTATAACCTTCACAATGATCTGGCAAGTGGGGGTTATTTATTCACATTATTTACGTGTTATTTTTTCAAATTTCCTTTGAACTCACTACAAAAACCTTTTTGATTTTTGTAATGACTTGCTAGGTGATAGCTGGGGTGGTTCTGAAAAAAAAAAACAAGGACAAATATGTATGTCAATGTGATTTTTTTAGGCTTTATCCATGGTTATTTGAAGCATGGAAAACCGGCTAATGGAGGCTTAGGTTTAGACGTTAAAAGTACAGGCTCCGAAATATACTTAAAAATTGTGAAAGTACAAAGTACTAAAGAAATTAACCGCTAATGTCAATAATAATTTCTTACATTATCATTTAATCTGTAAAAATGCATATTGTACAATATTTTATATGTATTCAGTGGTGTTTACTTTAAAAAACAAAACACAAATATTCAGCGCGCAAAAATAATAAGATTAGTTTTATGAAATTTACATTAATCTTGACTATGATTAGTGTATGCGTACCAGTAGGGGTGTTCGATCTTGGTAAAAGAGGACATCACAAGTGCATACCACAATCTCACGACCTTATCACGATCCTGGGACTTTTTTTTTTTTTAACACACAAACATTTATAATAAATACATACATGCACACACATTTTTTTAAATCTATATATAATATATACACATATATTTTATCTCTATCTCTCTCTACAACAGGTTTTGTTGCGACTCGGGGCAAACACACAACACACTGTAAAGTGGTGGCTACAACCAGATATTTTAACTGCACTTTATTAGTAAAACAAAAGTAAAACTGAGCATGTTTCATTTGTGTTTTTTTACAACATTGCGGACCTTCCATTTCATGTCTATATGACAGTGAAGGTACAGGCTCAATGTGTGTGCATGCGTACCAGTAGGGGTGTTCGCTCTTGGAAAAAAGTAGATGACAATCTGAGTGCATATCAATCTTATCACGATCTTAGGACTTTTCAACACACAAACATTTATATTACACGGATCCTCCCCCGTGTCAGCTGTGCACGTGTGCGCGCGTGGGAGTGTGCTCAGATGATTATGACGATATTATATGTGTCATGAGCAGTCGGAGGGTCACCAATGTAGAGGTATGTGTGTAAGGAAGGACACAGCCTCTATCATAAAACCTTTATAAAATCTTTATTCAAAGAGAGTCAAAACAGAATGAGAATGGAACACTGAATGCCCTTGTGTCTGGTAGACAGCGAGGGGGTGTGTCGATGACATCACAATGAGACACAAAGACAGTTACACATGTCCAAATATGGGCATGAATGTGCTGGTCATAGACTCTCACAGTGTCCACGTGGGTATGAAATTTCCCTTAGAAATGTGAACTGCTACATCAGCATGCCAAATGACTTATTTCATATTATTGAAATTGACAGTTGTGCCAAATAGTTTGGGTAATACCATTTTTTTTCCAGGATCAGGACTCGGTATCGGGACTCGGTATGAACAAATTCCTTGACTACTTG
>OMKY01174568.1:0-22122 GCA_900302395.1 Bregmaceros cantori
TCAGGCGAGTTGCTGTTGAAGAACTAAAAATAATTACATAATATTTGGCAGATGGCCGGCCGGTTCGGTTTTGGAAATCGGTCAAAAAAAAACTGCAAATGAATAATGTGTGGAGAGATATGTTTTGCAGCGGTTGCAAGTGAAAAATTACGTCAGCTCTGAAATGGGGCGGCACCAGCGTGCATTTGTGCTGTCTGTCGTGGAATATCAGTGCTGTTGGAAATGCCTCATTTTTCCAGTTATTTTGATTTTGTTGTTGCCAAATTCTGTATTTTCTGTGAGCCGAATGATTCATGGAACCCTCTAAGCTATTTATCATTATCAGAATACATCCTTAATCCCAAATGGGGAAAATAAAAGTAAAACCCACCTAGCCGATGTGATTGTTAGGTAGTGGGGTTCTAAACCTTGCTGTATTTACACCCAAAATCGTGGCTGTTTGGCAGCCACAGAGGTATTTACCGTAGAATTTCTCAGAGTAAAGTCGGCACTAGTTAACTTTGCCCATGCACCAGCTGCGTTTGCGGTGTGCATATAGATGGATTTGGCAGAGTCAGAGGACTTCACCATGTCTATTTAGTGGGAGCAGACACCTAAACATGACGCTGTCATCTTGTCCCGTGCTCTGTAAACGCACTTCTGGTGTCTGTATCGCAGAGATGTGACCAAGTCCCTCTTTCAAGTCTCAAGTCTCAAGTCTTTCTTAGGCAAGTCAAATCAAGTCCCAAGTCAACTCCAAGTCAAGTCCTCATTAACATGCTGTCATTTAAGCTCCAGAATCTGATTTTAATAAAGTAGCAAAAAAAAAATCAAACAATGCTATTATAAAAGCCAAACTATTGCTTGCTTTTGACTTTATTAAAATCAGATTCTGGGGCTAAAATGACAGTATGTTAATGAGGACTTGACTTGGAGTTGACTTGGGACATGACTTGACTTGCCCAAGAAGGACTTGAGACTTGAAAGAGGGACTTGGTCACATCTCTGCTGTATCGCAGCCTGTGTAGAGTCATCTCAGTCGACCAAAGTGGCTGAATTTGTCACACAAAACGCACAGTTTCAAAATAAGCTTACTACAGCTTGCTCTGTGACCAATTAACAATTGTTATTATACAGACAAATACAACTTCAATTCACTCACTGATATCGTCACATGTTCTACTCGAGCACTTGTAAGTCCGACAAAGATGAATAAATGGAACAGGTTGTGCAGATTATTTAATCATGCGTTTGTGGGGCATAGATCCGCACTAGAACATTTGGGTGTGGAATAGCACACTGCAAGTTACCAACATCCTTTTTTGAATAACGCAATAGGATTATGCTCACACTTAATAGACAAGGTAAAAAAAAACGAACCCAGCAAAGTGACTGGCACCAGTAGTCCGCTTACAATTTCAAATTTCACCAGAACTCGTCTGTAGCTAGCGGTAGAAAAGCAATGTAAAAACCACATTTAAAAAGCAAATTAAAATAGTGTTGACTTCATTATGACTATAAAAATATAAACATCATTTTTTTTTAAATCAGGCATTTAATTAATGATTCACATTTTTGTGAGAATGATACACACCGACTAATACTTTGCCTTTCATTACTCTATTGCGATGACTAATCAACTATTGTTGACAGTTTCAACGGTATGCTAAAGTGAGTGCACTATATAGGGCGTAGTGAGTTGGGGATTGGGAGCAATTTCGGACATAGCCATTTTCTCACAAACATTGAAGGTAGTTCAACTACATTGCGCTCATTGAACTCTGGGGCTCTTAATTCAGCAAAGTTGACCTAAACAAAATATATGGCTGAGCAGAAAGCTAAGCCGATTTAATTAAAAAGAGTCAAACACCTTTTGTTTTTTGTTTTTTTGTTTGTTTCAGACTGAAAAGCCAGACCGACGGCATTCCTTTGCTTCGTTAGCTTTGCGTAAGCGGTACAGCTATTTGACCGACCCGGCAGCCAGTGAGTTCCATTCCCACCTTCATTAAAATTAGCCTTAATAACACTTTATGAGGCACCATTCACACCTTGCATTAGAATTCCAATGGGCCAAATTCTTAATAAATCTTCCTTAAAAATAGTGCTTAAAATAAGAATGTGCTTTATGTAAACCTCGCATTCGGTTGCCATAAGACCGCGAGCCTATTCATATCCATAAGCTTAATCGGTCTGGGCGATCAAGGCGGCTGAATTGTTTACATTTTTATTTACAAGTATGTTTACATGCTATTCTTTACAATATTTGTGGTCCTTTTTTCAGTGGGTGAGATAGTGTGCCTTACAGGTTAAAGGCAATCTTTCCTGACATGTTCCTAGTGAAGCAACACGGAAATTCTTAGAAGTGCCGCCTTGTTTACTGTGCATCGCACACTAGCGTTGGAGCGCATTCGCAATGCAGGAACGGCTATTACTTTTTGGCTCTGGCTTGCCAGGCTAGTAGTGTTGCACCGATACTGCTAGCAGTATTGGACGTACTCAGTATCGGCACCTTTTTTTGTGGTATCGGTATCGGTGAGTACCAACTCCCAGCATCAAACCGATACCATTTTTCCAACGCCGTATGGTGGAAACTGCCCACGGAGCCTGCCCTCTGCACTCAGCAGCTCAGCAAATGTTCGCCCACTACTATTAATCATAGACTGCATGTAAAAATTAATTACCGCGATAACACTAGTAACTTCTTCCCAACCCTTTTAACAAACTGATTGACAATTGACCAACAGCACTTTCTTTTCAAACAGCGGGATCGGTATTGGTTGGTATCGGTATCGGCCGATACTGCACAGCCAGGTATCGGGTATCGGTATCGGCACTAAAAAATGGTAACGGTGCAACACTACAGGCTAGTCATTTATGTGACGGCTGCTTCTCCTGCGTGCAGTAATGTCATTAATTAGCGGTAGAGCAGTGTCGAGCAGTCCAATGCTCTGTTAACAGTCTGTCTGGGAGAGTCTGTGGATCTTGAGACACCAGGCTTTGAATTGTGGTCTCATGAAATAATTCAACATTCCCCACGGTCCCCTGTTTGACACGATATGAGGTTCTCTTATATAAATATAACGTTTTCTTTGAATATACGTTAGACCAACGAGGAAGCAAGTGGAAGCAGCATTCTTCCGACTCTACTGCATCTACTGATTTCCTGCTAATAATTTGTAGAAAATTCCTGTGGAAATTATTTCAGATTAAGAATTTGTTCAGGTCAGAAAAGGTTAAATCTTAATATCAATCAGTGATATTGAATTGATTTTAAAAAAAAAATCACTAAATATTCTACTGAATGTTCAAAATGGCCAACTACTGACAGAGTGCCTTTTTGAAGCCTGGTCCTTCATGACTAAGAATAGAATTGATTAAATCCGGTGTCACAGTGAGCCAGCCATTAGATTCTAATGCAAGGTGTAATCTCTTCTGTCATATATCCGGAGAGTATGGTCATTGCTAATTCGGGCACCTTTTTTTTCCAGTTTGGATTGATAAAGTCATCAATTCGTCCATGTTTTTAGTTGTTTCTTTGTTTATCTCTATAAGTTTGAAGGGTGATTGTTGTCTTTGGTAGAGGTAAAAGATATGGGTAGAGCATTTTCCTCAAGAGAATGCAAGAAATAGAAACCATTGCCATTCAGAATGGATATACTAATGGGAATTGTTTATCGTTTAGTATGAATTGATAATAATAATAATAATAATAACAATAATAACAATGTTATATAGTGATATTGCTATCAATACTATTAGTATAATTAAGATAATTGTAGTAGCCATGATGTATTGGTGGAGTGTCTCAGAGCTTATGCAAATTGCCCATACTCTCTGAATATATTACTTGCTTTTAACCGTGCTTAGCTAAACTGAATAACACATACTTTCTGTTCTCTCTCTCTCTCCCTCTGTCTGTCTCTCCCTCTGTCTCTTTCTCTCTTTCTCTCTCCATCGCCATATCTCTCTGTATACCAAGCTATAAACCAAAATAGATTCATTATGTCTTGTGAAATGTATTGGAATAAATGTTCTCATACGATCAGACAAAGTACAAAGTTCTCCATACATTCTGCTAGCGGGCAAACAAGTGCCTGCCTTCTTCAGTGCATAAATGGTCAAATGCCACATCCATCTCGTGCCTTGGGTGTCAAAATGGATGTGTTGACCATTTATATATTGTTTCTTTATATGGCCCACTTATTCAAGTGCACTATTTCAGTGCACTTATGACTTCAGTGCACTCTGTCGTGATTTAGTACTGTCTCAAATCGAACACCTCTGTTTTACACACCGGGAATTGACGTTGTGGCGCTTTGGCACGTTGCACTACCAACTTTGCGTGTCGCCAGCAGGCGGACTATACATACACGCTTCAGCACGTCAGCGTCACTCCATTTTCGCTACAAGGGCAACATGGCGGCCATTTAGAGTGCGTGTTATTGAAATGTAACACATGTCACACCTCCATTATCCTGATTGGCTGCACGATGTGACATCATCGGAGGTCCCATCCCATCGGCCATAAAGCAGTGATGCTTCCGGACTTATGTGTGTCCAGTATGTTCCCTGCTTTAGCTCAACCCAGTATAGCGAACCTTTGCCATGGGAATATTACTCCAGACATATTCCTGTGGCAAGACTGGTCTTTTCCTCATCTGAGGTGCCGTACGACGTGAGAGATGGCTCTCTGACCGTTTTAGGGCAGGATCTGGGCACTTTCAGTGCACTTAAACGTAATCAAAAAAGCCCAGACAGCGCCCTACTGACTAAAACATAGTGCGCAAGTGCGCCATTTGAGGCACAGCAATACTCTGAGGAGGACAGAAGGCGGGTCGCTGACCCTGTTAGGAGAAGGTATAAAGTGATCTTTGCTTGGTCATTCACATGAGAACAACTATTTCAATATTTACTGTATTTTAAAATGACAAAGTTTAAGAGACGAGCGCCATTCCTGACACCCCCCCCACCCGCCTCCCATGGAGACATCTGCATGGTTCACTGTGTGTGTCTTTGCTTTCCCACTCATCTCTATGTCTTCAACTCCTGTGTGCTGGCCCACTGGTTTGATGCGTGGCTGTATTTTATGGTGGGGGAAAGTGTGCGACTTGTAGTGTTCGTTTAGGAGGAAGAGGTATCAACATTCATCAACAGTCACTCGGAGGTTGGTGGGTGAATTGCATCAGCCATTTATTACGGAACCCGACAGCTCTCTCCACTCTTCACAAACATTAACAAACAAGATCAGAGGGACAGGACGCAGAATATATTTGTACGCCATTGGTACCTGAATCTGGAGAAGATGACGTTATGTCGACCCATGTCTTCAGTTAATGGGGATCACGTGATATAGTTATGAAAAATCAATACAAAAGTGAAAATTAAAAATCATTATTTTTGTATACAAATGTACAAACTGTTTTTTAAGTTACACTTGTTTGCATTGTAGCATATTGGAGAATTGTATATGTCAGATAGTTTTATCACAGATTATAATAATTAGTAACTGTGGCAGCGCTAATCGCTGCTGGCAACATGCAAAACATTTGCACAAAGATCCACTTGTTTTGGGCAGTCGGCCATTGTATGGGCTGTGCTGATCGTTGCCCCTATATGGTCATATCAGAAATCTGCAAATCTCCTTTTCATGGACATGCAGACGAAAAACAACCGGTGTATGCTTTTATATATATTTTTTTTTGTTCATATAATTTTTCGTAAAATTTCTGACACTTGCACGATTTTTTGGCCCGCATTGCCACGACTCAGCTCATGCCAATGCACAAACTACACATACTCTGGCGGAAGTGTCCGTAAGCCCCTCGTGGCTGTGTGCCCTGTCGGGACAGAGAGTTCTGGTCACAACGTCATGTACACGCAACCTGGCCGTCAACATTGTATGCTTTACACAACCCGCGGACACTTGGTTGGACTTTAAATACGCAAGGACGTAGCAATTTTGGCTGAGCAAGTAGTGAGCTTGGGCAAAATATGTATCATTATAGAGCTAGCAAATATGTCAACATTTAATAATGCTATGAGTTTTGAGCAGGAATTCAAATAAACCCACTTCGCTCACTTGCGCTCTCGGCTAGTGTCAAATACCACTGAGGAAATAATAATAATAATCCCGCCCTCCGCCCATATCAAGTGTTGTCCCATTGTCTGTTTATATTCCGTGCCCATGTGCAAGTCGTCTTGAAGCCACTGTGACAGCATCCGAGCTGCTCTACGCCTGCGTGCCGGTTGGAAATGATGCACGCACTATGAGCGTGCTCGGCACACCCGCTCGTGTTAATTCAGATATGTATACTTTTGTTGACCTGACGTTAATTGTGGGTGAAGATGGTGTGAACTGTGCGGGCACTTCCCAGTTTATGCCGCAAAATGACATGCACTGGCACAAGACTATTGTGTCGATTGCGTGCCACAAAATCACGCAGTAACCATTTTTGGTCAGTTTGATTAGGAAACAATGCCCTAATGCTGTGTTTAAATCGTGACGTAATTATACACAACACCATGTGCTGGGGGTCATTTTTTCACACTCGGCATTTCACACTCTATGCCTCACTGTCGTAAAATACATTGTTAAAAAATAAGAAATTGTCATTGGGCAGGTCTTCTATATTATATCGCATGACTCAGGGTGGATGTTGCTATTCCCAAACTCTGCTATTCCGAAAAGGGCTTCAGATATGTGGAATATCGGGTAGAGCCCCATCTGGTGATGTCACAAATGGGGTGAATTGTTTGACAATTTTAACAATCAGTCTGGTCTAAGTTGTACAGTAAAAGGCACTAAAGCAAGTAAAGGCAAGTAGAAAAACATCAACATTCCCCTGGAATTCCATTTCATTATCTCCATGTTCATGTCAGCTTTTTTAAGTTCTGCACCTTTTTATCACTTCTTTTCACCTTTCACTCATTTGAAACGCTCATTTCAAACATTACTTTGTTCTACAGTTGTTATCTTGATATACTTTGTCTTTGATTGTTATTTGTTGCATTTAAGTCGTATTGACTGCTTGAGCTATTCTGCTGCTTCCTCAATTCTGTTACTGACTTGCTCAACTTTTTTCTCTTTCTGGTTTTTATGTTTTATTTCAAATTATTTTTGTTTCACTTTATGTTCCTTTTTTCTTGCTTTTTTTTACCTTGTTTGCTGAAGAAACTACTGATCGAAGCACGGCGAGAACACAGCCTTCTAGCTACCCTAACAAACCTGTCGTTTCAACGAGATCTTATCAGGCGTGGTCGCCTGTTCCTGTCGCCGTCTCTTGCCAAGCCAAGACTGGTTTTGGGTCCCTCTCCAGTTCATCTTCCAACACACCGTCTGCCTCTCCACTGAAATCTGTGTGGTCCATCACGTCAGCATCACCCATCAAGACAAACATCCCTGGATCCCCAGCTTCTTCTGTAAAATCTGCTACCGATGTGGCCTCTCCGATCCGGTCATATCGAACAATTTCATCGCCCATCAAGACTGTGGTGCAACAGACTCATTACTCGGCCCCTGCGTCCCCAGGGAAGAACTCCCCAGATCCTCTTTCCGTAAAGGGATTTGGGTCATTGTCGTCAAAAAATTCTCCTATTTCCACAAGAGGGAGTTCCCCTCTAGATAAGTCAAGCCTAAATATGACTCCCACAGGCTCTCCCAAATCATCATATCATATGTACACTCCATCCGTGCCCTTCAAATCTATTATAGGCTCAGGCACCACAGTCTCATCGTCATCGCCCATAAAAACAGTTCCCGGACTTTCTTCAGTTCGGCCCAGTGCAGACCCTTCAAGTCCTGCAAGGAGTCTCTTCTCCTGCCTGTCTTCACCACTCAAAACCAACAACCCACCTACAGCTGCATCACTGATCAATGGAACAGTGTCACCCAATCAGTATCGCTCTTCATCGCCGACCACTCATCTCACTGGCAGTCTACAGGAGAGGATCCAAGCTACCACCAATGCTGTCACAACGAATGTTAATGCCGCATTTGATGAAGTTGAGAAGACATTTAACTCCTGCTCTGCTGGCTATGGCACCTTGAAATCTATGTCCTCGTCTGCATCATCCTCATATCAGTCAATTAGGTCATCAAGTTCCCTATATGCCTCTATGAGATCTCCTCCAGCATCAACAACGCCTGTTACCTCCAGTACCATGACTGTACCAGTATATTCAGTTATTAATGTGCTGCCAGACCCTCAATACAAAAAACTTCCTGAAGTGTCGAAGTCCTCTGTCCTCTCACCTCGTAAAACAGGCTCAGCAGACGGAAGTTATCCGCAGACACAGTCAACATTTTCCAAAAATCATTCACCTGTAAAATCCACTCACGGCATCCCACCTGCTGTCCTCAAAGCAACAACATCCCCGCATCTGTCTTCTAGTCAAGAAATCCTCAAGGATGTTGCTGAAATGAAGGAGGATCTGATACGAATGTCTGCTATTTTACAAACAGAGAATACAACAAAAGCAAGTAAAGGCTTTCAAACTCATTTGCAGAAGGAGGCCCGGATAGAGGATGATGAGCCATATAGAATAGTTGAGAAAGTACGTGAGGATTTGGTCAAAGTAAGTGAAATCTTGACTAAAGATGCAGTCAAAGATAGTAGACACAAGAGTTCCTTGGATGACATGCATTATTCAAAGGTATCCGTCGAGCAACCAGCCAGTAACTGGAGCTATCCACCAAGATATGAGACTGTTGTCCCGCAGATCAACGCAATGACTTTACCTGACAGGGATTTCAATCTAGCAAAGGTTGTTGACTATTTATCTCATGATGTTGGCAGCAACTCATTTTCCAAATCTCCAGAGTCGATGCGGAAGGCACATGATTGCAAAAGGGAAGGTGAGGAGAAGCAAAAGCGCATTCTAAAACCAGCAATGGCAGTGCAGGAGCACAAACTGAAGATGCCTCCACCAAACATGCATACAGCTTCAGAAAAGGAACTCAGCAAGCTTGCAGATGTTCTTTTTGGACCCGACCCTGTCGTTGAATCGCCTGATGATATTTTGCATGAACAAGACAAAAGTCCTCTCTCAGACAGTGGGTTTGAAACACGAAGTGAAAGGACTCCTTCGGCACCTCAAAGTGCAGACGTAATGGGCCCCAAGGCACTGTTTCAGGAGATCCCAATTCCTCCTGTCATCACTGAAACTAGAACTGAAGTTGTGCATGTCATCAGGAGTTATGAATCCCCAGAAGATGTTCATTCATCCACAGTGGATGAACCCCAAGATGGCAGGTACATTGTTCCAGATACACAAGGACATTCAAATAAAAGCCAATCAATGGCAGATCACAGCAAAGGCTATACAAAGAATAGCCCTGAGGAGGATCCAACGATGAAAGGAATGCGAGTAAAAGAGGAAACTCACATCACAACCACAACCAGAATGGTCTATCATAAACCCCAGAGTAAAGAGACACCTACAGAGAGGTGTGAGGAGACCATGTCTGTTCATGAAATTATGAAAGCGTTCCAATCAGGTCGAGACCCTTCGAGAGAGATTGCTGGACTTTTTGAGCACAAGGCTGGTATTGAAGAAGCATCACATAGAGTACTGGAAGCCATTGACTCTAAACCTAAAGTTGAAAGAATTATTGAGGTTCACATTGAGAAAGGCAACAATAAAATTGAGCCCACTGAAGTCTTTATCAGAGACTCTAAAAACCACCCAGAGAAAGAATTGCATTACTATTCTGAAAGTCGGCCACAAGATGAGGTTGATGAAGCACCACCAGGATACTTTGATTCCTCAAGAATAAACCCATCACATTCACAAGAAGAATACAGTCGGCCAAGTTCAGCACAACTCATAACGGATGATTCATACAAGAGGATGAGGGAGCTTAGTAGGCAGTCGGTTGACTACAACGAAGATGAAACATCCGAGCTAAGAGGAGGATCATATAATTTTGCTGACAAGATGCTGCTCTCTGAGAAACTTGCCCAGACGCATTCGGATACTGAGGAATATCTTAGAGGCGAAGCCCGATACCGCTCACCAGATCGCAATTCAGAGTCTCAATCAGGCAGTCCACGCAAGGAATATGTCTTCAGGTCGTCAAGAAATATTTTTGATAAATCTGGTCGTATGGCCAATGTTGAAGATAATTTTGACAAATTGACTCTTTTGCAATACTCTGCAGATCCTGGTAGCCCAAAGCATTCTGTCTGGATGCGAGTGGCAGATGAGGTAGAGCATAAAAACAGTGAGCAAACAGTATATGGAGACAGAGTCGACAGAACTGTTAAAGAGGCAGAAGAAAAGCTTAGTGAAGTCTCTCAGTTCTTCCGTGATAAAACTGAAAAACTCAACGATGAACTCTCGTCTCCAGAAAAGAAATGTCGGCGGTCAGACTTCAGAGAAACGCGTTCTGGGCCTAGTTCTACCCATAGTAGCCCCGAGAGGTCGGCATACAGAAATGGGGGTAGTGGGGAAGAGTGGAATAGGGAGAGGCTACGTGAGAGATTTAACAACCCATCTGACAGAAAATGTGCCAGTTTACCCAGCAGCCCAGAAAGGAGAGTTTTTTTACAATATGAAGATACTGACAAAAGAAGGCAGGGTGACATTACATCACAGGGCAGCACCGGTGAATCACTCAAGCCCATCCAAATATCCTCCTCCAAAGTCAGTGCAGTGAGGCTAAAGTTTGAGCAAGAGGCTCGGAAGCAAGACACTTCACAACGACCACCAAATGTGCATCCCCCAATTCGAAAACTTCAGGAAAGTAAGCTCCCGGTATACCAGGTCTTTACAGGATCACCTCAGAAAACACCAGAAAGCCCAAGTATACAGAGAAAATGTTTGTTTTTTGAGCCTAATTCTCCCAAACATGACCAGCGTAAATGTGAAAATGCGAAGTCCTGGGAGAGCCGCCAAAATGTAAACTATAAACCCCAGGATGGCGTACAAGATGGCACTAGTAGTGATAATCAACCACAGGAGATGACAAAGAAAATTGTATACACTGAACTTGTCGTGCGAGACAACCAAAATAGTTCCAATAGTCAAAAAAAAAACTCGGAATCACACATTCCTGATAAAACACTGAAGAAACAGTCGCAAAGCGGCTATGAGACTGTAAAATCACCCACTGCTTTGCCAGTGAGAAAACCCTCCAATCCATTTGATGGTTGTCAGTCAAATGTAGTGTGCAATGGTCTTGATGGTGAGCAGATAGAGTATTTAGCAAATGTTAGTCCTGTGGTGGTCACTGAAGGATTTAAAGACATCAAGCCATTGCCAGTTTATGTTACCATTCAGGTGGGAAAGCAGTATGAGAAGGAGATGGCCACGGAGCAGGTCAGTACTTATAAAAAGATTGTCAGCCATGAAAGTAGAACTGTCCATGAGACTCATGGGGCATTTTACTCAGTCAAACACCAGCAGCAAGGCAGTCCTGAGGAAACTCTAGAACACCTTACCACCTTTGTGGTAGACAGCTCCATGAAGCGGCCAGTCACTGGCGAGCTCCATAGTTCTGAAGACTGTGCCATAAGCAATATTACCGGTATGCTAAGCCATACAGAGTCAGAGTCAGAGGAGGCAAAGACCTTCATTTATAAGGAGGCACGCACAGAAAAAAATAAGCCAAGCTCTTCTGAAACTGCCTTTAAAAAGCCTGATGCGAATAGACACAAATCAAAGTCTGACAAAAGATTAGCTTACATTGAGTTTCCTCCTCCACCGCCCGTGGAAATTGACCAGCGTGATCCTCAAAAGAAACGCATCTGTGTCACCTCAGAGGCAGAGACTGAAATGATGGAGGTGAACCTTCAAGAGGAACATGACAGGCACCTCCTTGCCGAGCCCATTATCAGGGTCCAGCCTCCTTCACCCGTTCCCCCTGGAGCTGACGACAGTGACTCCAGCGATGATGAGTCTGTGTTCCACCCGACGCCACTAAAAAAGTACACATTTAAGATGAAAGAGGAGGGGGACAGACGCCTCAAGAACAAAAAGGAGAAAAATGGGAGCAATTGCAATAAAGACACCAACTGTGCCATGAAGCAGGGAGAGGAGCTTGACTTTGAATCAAATGGGAATGACCAGTCCATCACTGATTGCTCTATGGCAACCACTGCTGAGTTCTCACACGATACTGATGCGACCGAGATAGACTCTTTAGATGGGTATGACCTTCAGGATGAGGACGACGGTTTGAGCGAAGATCCCAAAACATCTAGCCTTTCAATGGACTGCAAGACCACGGACCGCTCATTTAGTCAGTCAAAGCTTGAGGTCATAGAGGAGGAGAAGTGTGAAGAAGCAGGGGATAATGGAAAAGCAAAGGTCAGCACATCAGGCAATGATGCCGGCGAGGAACCTGATTACACTCTTGAGGGAAGACACCCAGATAGGCCCACATTTGGAGAAAATTATTTTGGCTACCAGCTTGAAGAGGAGATGAACTCCACTTTTAAAACTGTCGCCACAAAGGGCCTCGACTTTGATCCCTGGTCAACCAAAGGCAGTGACAGCAATGGAACCTTTGATTCCAAAGCAAAAGAAGAAGACCCGAAGCCCTTTGGTTTATCAGTGGAGGACAAGTCTCAGGCCACCACACCCGACACAACGCCTGCTCGAACTCCAACTGACGAGAGTACGCCGACTAGCGAGCCAAACCCCTTCCCTTTCCATGAGGGGAAGATGTTTGAGATGACGCGCAGTGGTGCTATTGACATGAGCAAGCGGGACTTTGTTGAGGAGAGGCTACAGTTTTTCCAGATTGGTGAGCATTCCTCTGAGGCTAAATCAGGGGACAAGGGAAGAGGGTGCCCAATCCCAGGGTTGGTGGTTTCCTCTCAATCTACAGCAGGGGAGCAGGGCACAGTAGAGGGGAACACTATAGACGTTACTAAAGAAACCTGCACAACACCTGCACCATCACGCAGCCCTGCTTGTGCCAGCGCTAATACCAGCCATACTGACAGTCCCAGTGAAGGCATAGCTGAACCTACCTCGTCATGCACCATTACAGCTTCTAAGGTTGATTCCAAATTGCGTACGCCCATTAAAATGGGCATAGCTGCCTCCATAACTGTGAAAAAAGACTCGGGGGATGACGCTGATTGTAGATCTGCAGTGCCAGAGAGCGATATAGTGCCAGAGTACATAAGTATAGACAGTCATAAGACTCAAAGCCAGCCTGCTGAAAGCTCTGAGCCCAAGTTAGACAGAAGGACCCCTTCCCCTGACAACAGCAACAACAACAATAATTTAGAGTCATCCAGTGTTCAGGCCAATTACATTCAATGTGGCAGTGTCGTTTTTAATTTGCAGTCATCTTCTCAGCCTACCCTCCAAAAAGCCAGCCGAATAGAAGCCACATGCTACTCCGAGGCAGCACCAGAAGCAGACCAGAGCGCTAACATGCAGTGCAGAAAGGAGCTTATGAGTCAGACTGTTAAGGAAAGCGAAGCCAGGCAACCAAAATCACGGCTGCCAGTCAAAGCCTCAGGGCGGTCGTTCCATACGCAGGGGACGGCCATAGGGAAACCCAAGCCAAAGCAAGCGGTGGTGAAGGCTGAGGTCAGGCGGCGGACCGAGCCGGTCGTTGCCAAGGTAGAGCCCCGATCTAGAATACCCGTCAAGGGTTTGAAAAAAAGCACGACGCCGTGCTCCCTTTCGACAGCTCAGGTTATTCCACAGCTTGCACCTAGACGCTTAGTCACAGAGGGCGAGGGAACTGTACAGCTGCCCGTGCGGCTTGCTGCCAAGGAGAAACCTCAGGCGAACAGCACATCACAGGGAGGCAGCAGGCAGGGCAGGCCAGAGAAGCCTAGTGAGGTTTGTAAGCGCACCATTGAGTACTTTAAGGGGATTAGCGGGGAGACGCAAAAGCTGATGGACTGGCTGTCAGACGAGGAGAAAAAGACGCAGACAGAACAGTCGGAGTCGCAAGACAGCACCTCCCGCAGCACCTCTCTGTCGGATGCCTCCCAGCCTTCCCAGCCCTCCCAGCCCTCCCGCTCGTCCAGGTCTGGTAGAGGTTCGAGGGCTGGGGCCGGCGGTAGGGCACAGGCGGCAGCGACGGACAGGGCGTCCGGCAGTCAGAGGAGCACACGGAGTAGGCGGACTGATGAGAAGGAGGGCAGTCAGGGACTCGCGGGCTCTCGAGCGCCGCCCGTCGCAGAGATCAAGCCTAGTTTGTAAAACTTTCACATTATGTTTAAATACATCTCTATCTGACATATCTATGTGATAAACTTCACTTAGTTGCATGATATCTTTGTGATCATCCAAGTGACAGATTGACTGCAGTGGTCGTGTCTGTGTGTGCGTGTGTTTGTTCAAGCACTAGCTTCCATTTAGGTTTTATTGTCTTGTCATCCTTGTAGTACCGTATTGTCCTCAAATTGTTTCCCTGCCCTTCCCTTTTTCCTTAAAGAATAAAATGATAGTGATAATGTTCAATTCATCAGCAAAAAGCTTGCCAATAATCCTCACCACTGTTAATTTATACTATAATTACATTTCACATCTTTTTCTGTCTTTCTTTCTGTGGTGGCAATATTTATATTTGGCAACAATTCCTCCTCAAACTCCTACTTTTGCTCCTCCCTAGAACTCCAAACGTATCCCCGATGTCAATTGTTCTGTCATGTCACTGTGTGTTAGTAGTCAACATTCAATGGCGTGCATGATCCGCCACTGTCGTGATTGTAATGTTTCTTTCTGTTTGTCTGAATGCCTGCTCGGAGTAGAGAGTGACAAATCATCCTAGTTATTCATGTGTCTGGTGATAAGCATCCTTTTTCTGGCCACTGTGTGGATCATCGATGAGTGCGGATGTGTTTGGAAAAAAAAAATGGGTAAAGTAAGCTCTACCCACAGTCAACCAAATGATACTACTGCCTCTACTTAGAACAACTAGCCATCTATATATATTTATTTATTTATTTATCAGCGCAAGCACCATTTTCTCATATACTTTATATTTCTTATATATTGTTAGTGTGAAAGGGGGAAGGGAAAGAGTGGGGACGAGCGGACAGACAGTGTATGACTGTGAGATCAAGTGATCGCTCTGTGCTGTTTGTGCTGTGATCTAAGCCACAGCAACAACGTTTGTATGGTGCTGGAGCAACGGTCTTACCCGCTGACAGCCCTTATACTATTTTTATACAATTACATTTTGGTTTTATTTGAAATAAATGTGTGATCAGGGGCTGAATATCAGCAAATTCTATTGCTCAAAAAGCCCAAAGTACAAGTGACCAAAGGCCAGTCCAGGCAGTCACTGTGGAAGTGCTTTTGCCACCCCCATTCGCCGGATGAGTGGCCAGAATAAGGGAGGCAAACCTTTCAGTATAGTAACCCTTCATCCAGATAGTGTGGTGTGTGTGTGTGTTGCTCTGTGCGGGGGTGGACTGAATATCTGACCTGCCCTCCTGTGCTGCTTAAGGTCCACACAGCCCGTGTGAGCGCACCGACCTCCGTATGGCCATTGTGGCTGACCATCTCGGACTCAGCTGGACAGGTCAGTGCCTGGGAAAACCAATGGAATAGACGAGTTTACCCGCGAAACGCAGGGGGCTGGCATTTTGTCCCGTCGGGATGAAACACACTTCCGGTGTCTGTATGAGTTCCATTTAATCTCGTCATAGTGGACCGCGGTGGCTCACAAAAAACACACAAAATGCTCACCAATTCAAAATCCGACCACTAGATTTCGCTGTGTGACCAATTACACATCATCTCTCTTGCATCGTTCATCATTTTACATACATATTGGTGAAATACAGTCAAAATCTGACTTAAAGTTACTCACCGAGTGGTCACATGTTCTTCTGGACCAATAGGCTGGCTGCTTCTACTACTACTTCCAAAAGGGGAACGGGTTGAACTGATTATTTAATCATGCGTTTGTGGGTCACAGATCCACACGAGAGCATTTGGGTGAGGAATAGCACACTGCAAGTTACCACCAGAATTTTTAAATAACCCTGTAGGTGTGTGCTCCGAATTCCACCGAATACACATGTTGGAAAAATAGCCAAATACACGGCAAGTAAATGACACTGGAAGTGACGTTCAGATACCGGAAGTACCCCCCGAACTCGTCTATAGGGCTTGGGCATGGTGATGTCACAGCTTGGGCAGACAATTTGGGAGTCACGCGTACGGTGAAGTACACGTCAGTGGCGATTAAGATTATTATTGTTTTTATTATTATTATTATAATCCAAATCCAAAAGTAATGTACTATGGGTTTACATTTGGATCACTTTTATTTAATTCAGAGTGGCTTCAAACGATATTATGAGGAGAAAAGCTGCAGTTTATAGAAAATAATTTGTTAGAAAGTAGTTAGTTTTCCATAGAAATCCAAAAGTAACCCCTTACACACCCGGTTTATGAACCATGCTTTATGAAAATTCATCTGAAATATATATCTAGATTGTGCCATATCTGGTTGTGAAATAGCCAGCAGATGCAAGGGTCTGTCACCTAGCTCTGCTAATTATTGAAAGGACAATTTTGAAGTCCCTGTAAAGGGAACAGATGGTAGAATTCATGTATAAATAAACATATGTTTAATGATATAGGACCAAATTGGGCTTCCCTTCCTTGAACCATACGCTACTGTTATACGTACAGTGAAGTGGTATACCTTACCACTTCATGTCCATTGTATTGGGGTGAATGGAAAATGATCCGTAGTAGTTGTTACGGCTCCTGGTGGTAGTTATTACCATTGAACATGGAATATGGAAGTATGGATGTTTGGATGCAGACTGAGCTACTGCAGTCTTGAAATGAGAAAAAAAAACTGAATACTGCAGTTTTGTTAATTATGTGTACCCTAGAGTGCTGAAAATACATATACAATTATTAGGAAAATATGATAACCCCTACTGAAGAGTATTACCCCCAGACTGTGTGTTTACAAGAGTGCTTGAAAACTATTGAATCATTCTGTACAATTTTGTGTTTTTGTGCTTGCATCCATGTGTGTGTGTGTGTGTGTGTGTGTGTGTGTGTTTGTTCGTTGTGTGTATGTATCTTCCGTGCAGAGCTGGCGAGGGAGATGAATTTTAGTGTGGATGAGATCAACCACATTCGCCTGGAGAACCCGAATTCGCTCACAGCTCAGAGCTTCATGTTGCTAAAGAAATGGGTCACAAGAGAAGGGAAAAATGCCACAAGTACGTATCAGTCTTTAACTTATCTCTACCCCTCTCTCTATTTCTATCTTCTATTTTCTTTCTCTATTTTCTTTCTCTCCATCTTTATACCCTCCGTCACAGTCCTGCAACGGGGCGGGTACCCCCGGGTACGGGCACATAGATGCTGAAACGGGTGGGTTTTAAACATCCAAAATTTTTACGGGCGGGTAAGTAAATATACGAGTGGTTAGACAGGTATTAAGTGACTTAAGAGAAGGCTTGTGGCTCCCACTGCATGTTAAACAAACTCGCCTTCACAGCACACACTTGTTATAATGTTTCCCCCCCATCGTGGGACTTAGATGGTTTGCTCCGTATATGGGCTCGCTTTCCCCACGGCGAGTTAAAAACGAGCATCGAACATCAGCGCTTAGGTGAGAACCGTGGGACCAAAACAGCCCCCTTAATTCTCGCTTTACGCGCAATTAGGTATCCATCCACAGCCTTTAGCATGTGAGATTCGTACATTGTCACGGGAACACGCAGAGCTGCAGAACACATGCACGCGTGCAATCTCCGACCCCAATCCATGCAGCCGGTTGATTCACGCATTCATCCCAGGGCGACATCATAACATCACGCATCAACGAATGCGTGAATCAGCCGGACGCGGAAATTGGCATTGAATAACGTTCTACTATGTTTTTGGTTTAATGTTCCTATACGTCTAGAAATACTTTTTTCCTTGTCATGTCTCCGTCGGGCTCCCGTGCATGGCCAAAATAAACGTTCTGCAGAGTTTCTTCCTATTTCAAATCTATAATAAATTCACACACACAGACACACACAGAAAGCCAGTCGGCGTGTATGAGCAGTGATTGTGCGTCTGTGTTTAAGCGTCATTTCGCATTCCACACATCGCCGCTGCCGCTGCTGTTTTCAGTAGCGCAATGAAAATTTTAAGTGTTGTATGGGAATACTTTCGATTTCACGCGCACGTGTGGGTCACGGGTAGAATGTGAACCGGTACGGGTGGGTACGGGTTTAAATTTGAAATGAGCACGGGTTAGTGGGCGGGTACGGTGCTATGCATTACGGGTATGGGTGGGTACGGGTCTAAAAAAATGGACCCGTGCAGGACTCTGCCCTCCGTTAATAATGGAAACATGGACACTTTCATCTAGTTTCGTAGGTCGTTGTTTGTTTGTTTCATCCATCAGCTTGTCGGTTGGCCAAGACCTTAGCACGGCCTAATTAAATCACGTGAACGCCTAGCCGTGCAAAGTGTGAATGGTGTAAGTGTGTTTTAGTGTAGCTGTCCCCACTACCATGGTATTGGTTGGCAGGTTGTAGCGAGGCTAGGAGGCATTCATTGGTGTGTGGATGTTTACATACTGTATTTTCCGCACTATAAGGCGCACCGGATTATAAGACGAACAGTCTTTGGAAGAAAAAATATACACAAGGCGCACCAAGATAACCAGACTAGATAACCACAAATCACATTCACAATACCTCTATACGTGTGTGTGTGTGTGTGTGTGTGTGTTTAACGTGTAACACTCAGCGCACAGGCCTTATATGCAACAAATTGCCCACGATTCCATAAATGAGCACAACAAGTAAATATATACGATGACTAACTATGTTTTTATTTTTTAAATAACGTACCTATGCACGAGTGCAAAGAGTGTCTCTTTGTCTGCGCCATTTTCCATTTTTCCTTTAGAGGTTTTTACAATGAGTAATACTATAGTGAAGAATAGCATGTATTACTCCACGGCCTTGCACGCACTAATGCATAAGGTGTCATGCGGCGCTACTCACACATTGCAATGGAGCGCCGGCGCTCGCGGGAGCGGCACGCACCACATAAATCACTTTTAGGACAGTAATCATGACCAGAAAAAAAAACACATATAAGCCGCACGTTATTATATGAAAACTAATGCCTCTTTGGTGCGCCGTATAGTACAGAAAATTTGGTAATTTCCGGTTTGGGATTACTCAATGACACTAACAGGTTGCATGAAAAACACACGGATATCAGAAAGTGAAGTTATGTTAAAAAACGCCTCTTTATCCTCTCTCTCCCTCAGCGGACTCCCTCACGGCCGTGCTGACCAAAGTCAATCGGATGGATATTGTGACTTTGCTGGAGGGCCCGATTTTCGACTATGGTAACATATCAGGCACCCGATGTTTTGCCGATGATAGCGCTGTATTCCGGGATCAGGCGGATGGTAAAGTTTAGCACTTTTAGCTGATCTCTTACCGCTCCCTGTACAATGTGTTACCCTGGCTTCTTCTCCGTGTGAAATACTAGGGATCGGCCTATAGTTGCTTTAAAGCATGCATTACTCACGCATCACTATTTAGGTAACGACCCTTATTGTAAAGTGTTACCCATCATTGCAATCAAAAGTATTTCCAAAGTCAGGCTGGGTGTGTCAGTTTGCATAGTGACTGTTCTAAGGTTACCGCTGAAAGAACGCTAATCAGAAGGATGATGGCAAAAAAAAAGACATTGAATGTATTTAATAATCAATTGGGCCTGCCATCGGCCTATCCCTATTATTCACACGTCACACTTTTGTTGAGATGGGTTTATACTTTACTCCTAATATTTCTGCTAAAGTTGTTGTCAATTAATATCTTTTTGCTAAGCATTTAGTCATCAGTATTTTTTGCTCGTCAAATTGCAAGATAAATGTATTTTTGCTAATTCAGGGCGTATTCAAACTGCAATTTGAATTTATCGTAGGTTGTGTCCTATGGTGGTCTTGTTCAGACGTCATTTTAACCAAACGAGATGCATTTGTAAAGAAATCCACCGCCTACAGTCGCTCGCTGATTGGACAAATATCCAACTAATCAGGTAGCGGGGCAGTGAAGGAAAGTATGGATGAAATTGGCAAGTTTTGTGTGAACGGGCTGGGTCAGGTAGGCCCGTCCAAAGTGCCTGGCTGAGCACCTACCTGCATGTGGCATCATATGGGACATTGTAAATGAATTCAATTCAATTGAATTAAATGCCGTTACCAGGGCTTGAAAACGAAATAATTTTTCAAACGTTCCGTGCCAAACCGTTCAGGCCTATGTTTAACGTTTTCGTTCTCGGAACCGTTCTGCCACCAGAATATTGGTCCTGAACCGATTCGGAACACAAAAATGTTGTTCGTTCTTAAAGTTCCCTATATTATGCAATGTTAAGTTTAGGTATAGTTTATACAAAATATATTTGGAGGACTTACAAACCTCAGTGTAACTGTATTAACGTGAAAACCGGGTTTAAAACACTATTACATTCACTTCCTCGTCTGTCCACAAGATGGAGCCCCAGATGCTTGGCAACTGACAGTGAAAGTGGACAAAAGGATGGGATATGTTAAAATATATAGAGAACAGAAAAGAACGTTTTTAACCGGTTTTGTGGATTTCATAATGTTCTGTTTCTGTTCCGGAACAGTTGGAGAAATCTTTTTTCGTTTCCGTTTCCGCTCCTCATAAAATTCCGTAAAATTCTGTTTATTTTCGGTTTTCGTCTTTGTTTTTGAACCGGTTCAGAGCCCTGGCCGTTACCTTCACCCACACACACATATGTGTGCACATACAAATGCGCTACAAACCAACACACATGCATATATGGAGGGACGAACAAATACTGTGTAGTGAAGTTTTAGAATTAAACATGAGACATAAAAAAAACATGAAAAAAGGGCAATTTTTTTTCCCCATGTGAATTGCATAAAATCCTCTGTATGAAACAACGTTCGGAACTTTTTATATGAAAATCACACGAGTTCAGCCTACATTCAAGTGGAGATGATTAATTTACATTCCCTCGTGTGCGCCGGGCGTACCAATGGCCAAATTCTTAATAGCCCAATTTCTTACGATTCCAGCGGTGTGCCATTTGTCAACAAAATCTCACATTTTCAATGTAAAAAAAAATGAAAACGTACAACGTCGTACCTGACGGCCCTCGAAAAAGCTCCATGCTGGCACCTCCAATGCTTGGCAATCATGTCCATTATGTCCAGGCAGCGGGAAATGGTTTGCTACACTGGCTGATAGACCTTTTTCCAGCCGGCCGTGGGACCCCGAAGACGGACATTTTAAGTGTTTACACCGGTCAATTGCTCTTCTTCTCGGCTTGGCGCCGCCCCCGGAAGTTTGCGCGATCACCAGACTTTTTTTTCTGTGAGAAAAAAAAAACTGCGGTGAAAATGTTTGTTTAAATATTTTTTTTAAATCAATGAAAATTAGTGGGTAAACACTCTGAGCAAAACGCGGTACCGCGTTGCACATAGCGTTAGTGTTAAGAGGAGACACTGTTGTAATTCATATAAAATTCAAAATTAGTGATCCGTCACTACAATAAAGCGCGTCTTCTTTCTAGCCTAGTGATGGTGATTTTATCGTTCAAATCATGCAAGGAAATGTAGGTCTTTTCTTTAATCAAACCACAGCAGTGTTAGGAATTGGGTAGTGCTCACGCATTTGCGGGGGATGCCGATTTCTCCATAAAATTTAATTGTTTGTATGTGCGGGTCCGTTTCAGATCGGTCAGTCAGAGCTCGTCATCCTTGTGTTGAGCCCGGGCCGAGGCCACCTATTCGCATAGGGCTCGGCTCCAATGATCTAGCGTGCGCTCTCACTCACTTGGTGCGTTGATAGCTACCGCTATAACTGAGGAACGAGTTCCATCTCGGTTAAACCGAGACGGACCCTGTACAAACACTTGTTTGAATACGCCCTAAGGCAGCTGACTTCAATGAGTTTCACTCAATCAAACAACTACTACAACCAACAGCTAGTCAATTAAACAACTAACTACAAACCCATTGTGGTAACCTCTTAGACCGGGCGGTCTCACTCCCCTTGTCTCATCCTAAATTATCATTAGCTGAATTAAGTGTTTTTACTATTATTAGTATAGTTTATTTTGTACAACAAACGTAGGGTGACTTATCTCTTAATATTTGTTCTTTTAATAACTGTACGTATAACT
>OMKY01174629.1:0-10584 GCA_900302395.1 Bregmaceros cantori
GCTTGAAAACGGAATTATTTTTGAAACGTTCCGTTCCGAACGGTTCAGGCAGGTTCTGTTTAACGTTTTCGTTCTCGGAACCGTTCCGCCACCAAAATATCGGTCCTGAACCGGTTCGGAACACAAAAATTTTGTTCGTTCTTAAAGTTCCTTATATTGTGCAAGTTTGAGTTTAGATATAGTTTATACAAAATATATCTGGTGCACTTTCAAACTTCAGCGTAACTGTATTAACGCCATTACATTCGCTACCTCGTCTGTCCACAAGATGGAGCCCCAGATGCATGAGGCTTGCTGACTGACAGTGAAAGTTGGATGGATGCACAACAGGAAATAGTCTCCCAGACATAGGATATGTTCAAATATATAGAGAACAGAAAAAAACGTTTTTAACCGGTTTTGTGGATTTCATAATGTTCCGTTTCTGTTCCGGAACATTTGAATACATCTTTTTTCGTTTCCGTTTCCGCTCCTTGTAAAATTCCATGAATTTCCGTTCGTTTCCGGTTTTCGTTTTCGTTCCTTGAACCGGTTCGGAGCCCTGGTGAGAATACTTAATGTAGTACTATGGAAATGGACTATGAACGCAGCAGGAGAGAATGGAACAGACGAATGTTGTGCAGGCCAACACAGCGGAGCTCGGGAGGTCCTCCGCGGGCGTCGGCTGGGTCGGTGCAACGGAGCTCCTGGCGCCCGGCAGACCACGCCTGGAAACTGTTGGTGTTGTACCGGATAAACGCCGGCTTTCCTTGCGGGAAAGACTGGAGTTCATCCATGCAAAAATGTTTGAATCTGTTTCATGGCGTGTAACGCACACACTCTTCTACATGTTGCATGGGATAATTTGGGAGGACTATGCCAAACTGACAAATGGCGCGGTGATAGTTACACTCAAACACAATAATAAATAACACACAACAAATATGAAACTGGCTTTTTTATTTACATAACAATGCACATATTGTATAGTGCAGTGGCAGATTCTAGTCTTTCAAGGAGGGGGAGCCCAATTTGTCGCCCTGCAACATAAAACGTGTCTATTTAACCCTCGATCGTTTTCAAGAAAATGGTCTGTGACCCTGTCGTACCAGCTTGGTGTCTTTTCCAAGGACTTGACTAGTGTCCGCTCAATGGCCAGCAGAGCTAGGGTGCTTAAACAGCCTTGGCCCATTGTGTTGCGGGCGTAAGCCGCTTTAAGCAGGAGAAGCTCCTCTCTACACCTGCAGATGTAGCTCCAACCATTGCCACTAAAAACAACAGTTTGTACAACTGAGGCTGTCCAATTGCATGTCTTTTAGGAACGGCAAGAATTAACACAGCTTTCCCCTGTTGCCCTGCATGTCCTGGTTTTAATATAGGACTTGTGGTTCAGACCTCAGTCTCCCTGAATCAAAGTACTGGCCATAACTTGATGATGGAGAGTAACTATGTTAATTCGATTTTTTTTGTTAATGCATTACTTTACCCAAAGTAATAATCAGACTAAAGTTACTACTACACAAAAAAACCATTGGGTACTTTGTTTCATACCACTCCTCATTTACTGTAAATGTATTTTATTTCAATGTGTTGCAATACTTTTATACAATTTCTGTACTCTGCATGTGTGACATGAAGTTTTAAACCTGCTTTCAATTTCATCAGTAAAAGTAAAACGTGTGCTATGCAGCTTGTCCTGACATTTATGAAAATGAACTAAAAAGGACTAAGTTAAAAGGAACGATTTAAAACTGTAACAGCTGTGGAATTAAAAGACTGACCACCACAAACGAACTTGGTTCTGGGGACAAATAGAATAACACTAGCAATATTATCAATAGCATGGAATAGGAAAGACGAGAAAGAGCGAATGAAAGTCTGAGAAGGAATTTACGACTTCCGACAAGGAAGGAAAGGGAACGTTAACACCAGGGGATTCGAAGCGACCAATTCGCGACGAATAACACGATGGAATGACAAACTATAATCTGAAAATTGACTCCCGTGAGGCAAACAACAAGTGATAAAAAAATGAGTTTGCGCAACAACCGCGTTCACCGCTATGGGATGATGTCACGCACGCTGCGTCTACTTTATATACAGTCTATGATGTAAACCAATCGCTGTGCAGTTTGAACGTGTCCCATTGCCGCATCGCAGTCCGGGGGCGTGACAAAGCATATCATTTAATTTCACTGTATAAGTTCAGCTGAGCTGACTACAACCCGCTCCTCCAGCGCTGACACAGAGCGCCACGGAAAGAATGAGAACAAGGCTTCCCTTGCAGTCTTAAAGCAATCGCCCTTGATATAGGGCCTATTCGTAATATACGGTTATAATTGTTTACAGAGAGATGTAGTGACTCTACTGTCCACTGGGGGCGGTGATGTACATGCTTAACGTGATGTAATAGAAATGTAAGGGATTTCCAACCAGAAAATGGCCTGACTAAATGTTTTCATGGCCAAGATTAACTATCGGCACAATTCAACTACAGGAAACAGGGGGGCGGGGTGCGGGTGGGCGGCACGTGGTGGCAGAGTGGCTAGAGAGAACGTCCCCCAGGCCACACACAGTGCAGCGCCGCATGTTCAAATACCGTCTCCGGCCTTTCGGCAATGTCTCCCCCGACTCTTCATCCCCGTTTCCGATTTAATCATGTCACTATCTCAATAAAAAATGAAAAACAGCGGTTGCGGCCAAAAAAATTACTAAAAAAAATATACAGAAAACTCTCTAAAAATGTGTTTTTGTTGTCCGTTCCCCTTTACGACCACTGCGTACACAGAGTCATGAGATCGCTTTCCCTCCTGGTCATATACTGCTCTCTCATGCCCTTCACAATAACGGTGTGAAGAAAAATGAGAAAATGGCTTTTATGCTGGATTTTTTTATTATTAATTTTTTAAATCATAATAAATACAACAAAGGCACCGTTACTGCAGGTAGTTTAGCAGCCACGGGCCAAAACAAACAAACAATAAAGTAAAAAATAATAATAATACAAAATAAACTAGTACCATGAATCTTTAACAAAATGTGATGTATTTATTATTTACTTTTTACTGTTCAACGTATACGCGTTTAAATGTGTATGCGCAATGGACACTTGTATTTATTGCATGGATGTAAAGCGTTGTTAAAAAAAAAATAAAAATTACTAAAAGGACGAAGAACTCGGATACATTTTCCCAGCATCCTTTGCGCAACTTGCGCCGGAAGAAGAAGGCAGCCGCGAGCTTTCACTTCCTCTTTCCTTCATCGGGCCTTAGGTAATGGTCGCTTGTGTTTTTGGTCCGTTCATAATCTGTTAAAATCTTGGCCGTTTTTAGCCATCTAAGTTCTTCTGTTGTCCGAGTGTGTCATATGGAGACCGGTGACGAACATACATCCATTATTTGCCAGTTTGGTCATCACTTTGTTGTGTTCGCCGAGTCTATGAAGCCGACTAACGCCGGTCTCTGGCATTTCTCCGAGTTGACACGCTGTTCAGGGAAGATCTTCCTGAATTGATTCGCGTTTTTTCCCATTTCTCTTGTTGCTGTAAAGTAACCGCGCCGTGAAAAGCCTTTGCTATTCAAGCTTCACTTGTGTTCGATCTGATCGTTGTTAACTTGCGCTCGAATCGCGCCCGGTTGACATGTTGTGGTCAGTCCCCAGTGTCGGAATAGGATGGGGCAAAGCTATTCGCCTCGCGTATTCTCGTGTAAATAAGTATTGGGTAATGTTCAACGTCCCGTTACGCATTTTAAAGCTGAACACAATGGCTTGGGCTCTTTGCTACTCGGTTTTCAGCGGTTATGATTGGGATCGGATGCCAAGGCGCATCCGTACCCGGACACTTGGCTGTCCAAATTCGGCTGCTAAGGTCCTTGAATCAACACGTCATATGAATGTCTTCCATGTCGGAACTAGACCATTTTAACTGGTAATCGCGTTCACTCAGCGCCCCGAACGGCGTTTTGAAATTCGTTTTCTGGTTGTTTGAGTCCAATGTCTCCCAGTTTAAAGTGTTTCTGTGTGTTTTTCAGGACACGATGGGTCGTGTCATCAGGGGACAGCGTAAAGGAGCGGGGTCTGTGTTTAAGGCCCACGTTCATCACCGTAAAGGAGCTGCCAAGCTGAGGCACATCGATTTTGCCGAACGCCATGGCTACATTAAAGGCATCGTCAAGGTAAAGTGAGATTTTGACGTTACTTGCTGCATGGGTCATGTTCATCACCATTTCGAATAGCTGCTGTTTCGGTCTTGACTAATCCTGGCTTTAGCATCGTGATTATTTCCAATTTTAAAGTTTGGCGACGTTTAAGATTTGAGTTTGTTGGTGATTGTGATTAAACCAAGATAGTGTTGAACGCGTGCTTTTAACACGTTGGTGTCTGTTTGCCCTGATCATGATGTAGTTAATATTTACTAGTTTTGTGTCACAGGATTTCATCATCCGAAAACCTGTAGGCCATTGTAATGTTCTGTGGGAATGCACGGTTTTGTAAAGTTACCTGTTCCTAATCAATCTGTTTACAATGTACAGACAAAACAAGAATTCCAGTACCTTAATTGCTAAAAATTCCAGTACCTTGATTGCTAAAATTCCTATTTGGAACTTTAATTAGCTTTTGGGGATTAATAGGATTAATAAACCCCAATTGATGTGTAGTCCCTGCAGTGTTACATTAATCAGGTAGGACATGGAATTTGATATCATGGTAAGCTGCATAGCCTGACTTGTCTAGAGTGCAAATGGCGCACAACCTAATTTACCTTGCACTCATTGGGCTCACTGCACTGAATTCCACTTGGCCACAATGTGTTAATGATTTCAACTTTGCTACAGGACATCATTCATGATCCCGGACGTGGTGCCCCCCTGGCAAAGGTTGCCTTCAGGGACCCCTACCGCTTCAAGAAGAGGACCGAATTGTTCATCGCCGCCGAGGGCATCCACACCGGACAGTTCATCTACTGCGGCAAGAAGGGTAAGGGTGATTTGGGGAATGGCTGCTACAAATAAGATGCCAGTTTTTGTCACGGTTAAAGCTGTACGATTTTTGCCACAAAAATGTTCACCCTGTTGTGTCAATCTTGCAAATTTGTTTCCCGTTATAAAGTACATATAACTCTTATTCTAGTTGAAATATGAAATAATACATCAAATCTACAAGTGTAATATACCCTAACCAGTAAAACATGGTTGCATAGTGTTGACGTACCAAGTGCTGAACCAATTGGCACATTTTGATCTTGTTTTCTTCAGTTCATGACAAAATCTGACTTGTACGGTAAATTTATTTCCTTATGTGAACATAAGAAGTTGGTCAAGTTTTTATTTAATATCCTATCTGTGAAAAATGTAAAGATCCTGAATTCATTGTCTTGGTTATGGGTTGATGATTCATAATGATTTGCCTTCTGGCTCAGGTTAATATTCGAGCACTAATTTTGAACCTGTATGACTACTGCCATGGATGTGCAGGCCAAGCTTTAGTGCAACATCAATGACTTGTTCATAACTGGGGTCTCTTGGTTCACCCCCAAGATTCTCTTTTAAATGCAAGTTACACTAGTCTTGAGTCATGTCTTCACCGTCTCCCTTGCGCTACATGTGTAATTTACAACTTTTAAAAGATTGGGTCTGTGCGTAACAATTATTTAGATACTTGGTTAATCTGCAACTTTTCCTTGACGATGAATTGATCGGTTCATTTTTCAATTGAAATATGATCGTTTATTGGCGCATATTATTATATTTGCAATATTAAAATTGCAATTTTTTTTGTTTCGCTATCGCCACTTATTGCTAACATTTCCTTTTTTTAGCATTGGCATACACCCAACATGCGATCTTGGGTGTATGTTAGAATTCAGCATAGAAGTGTAGGGCTTCTATGCTGAATTCTAACATGCACCCAAGATCGCATGTTGTCTTTTTTTTTTGTATTGGGGCCATGGCACTTGATGGCAACTGGCATTGGGAACAACTGATATTAAACGCGTTTGAGTGGAAGATGGGCCAAACAAGTAAACAAACGGCAGTGATCATCAAATTAGTTGTCCATTTTTAAATCGATCATCGACTAATCGGTTGCAGCTCAAAAAAGATTATCCAACTTTAAATCTATTGATTTCTCAACTATTAAAATCCAATCATCAAATATTGGTACATCAAATCAATTTGTAAGCTACATTTTCAAAGGAAGCAGCCTCATTCCCAGCATAATGTGCCCACAGCTCAGCTGAACATTGGTAACGTGCTGCCAGTGGGCACCATGCCCGAGGGAACCATCATCTGCTGCGTGGAGGAGAAGCCAGGCGACCGCGGCAAGCTGGCGCGGGCTTCTGGAAACTATGCCACAGTCATCTCCCACAACCCTGAGACAAAGAAGTCCAGAGTCAAGCTGCCGTCGGGCTCAAAGAAAGTCATCGCCTCCGCCAACAGAGCAGTTGTTGGTAAGAATCGTCCTGCAAACCTGTTTGGAACGACTGGTACTGTGGGGTTTGGATGAGCATTTAAAGAAAGATTATTGAATTGGGATCATACTGTTTAATCGTATTGGCTTTAATTATGCTTGGCTTCAGAGTTGCAGAGTGCAAGATGGAATTGCAAGTATGGCATTAAAATTCATGCATTACTGTGGAATTGATTATAAAACTAAATGTGTGACTGTTTGAGGTAGTTTTAGTAAATTGTTTTTTGCAATGAATGATGGTGAATGCTTGCCCGTATTTTGAAATTACGTTTCACAGGACCTGCACTTGAAACTTCCTTGCACTGACATTCAATGATCACTGAATTTAGTCGTATGGTAAATTGAACTCTCAAACGTGCGCACCAGTTATCAAGTTAAATGACTGGCCTGGGTGCTCATGTGTTGATCATTTGACCGGTGGTTGACTTCTGGGTGAGCTTTATTTCGGCACTAATTTTGAACCTGCGTGACTACTACCATGGACGTGCAGGCCAAGCTTTAGTGCAACATCAATGACTTGTTCATAACTGGGGTCTCTTGGTTCACCCCCAAGATTCTCTTTTAAATGCAAGTTACACTACTGCGCAAGTGCCATTGTCATGGCGCCCCCTTTGGTTTTCAAGGCACCGTAACCTAATTGTTACCTTTTTTTTTAAAGTTGGATGACTAGTTTAGATTTTCACTTATCTCTGCAAATAAGAATCTAGTTTGCTATGTCAGACGTTTTCTGCATGCATTCGTAAGTGCAATCTGCTGTTGATTCTTGCGTGCGTGTCTTGTTTGCTTATGACCAATAGTTTCTATGCCTCTTGTCTAAGTATAAAGCATACTTGGCTTCACCTATTCTAAACTTGACTTGTGTTCACTGCTGTGTAGGTGTGGTGGCTGGCGGTGGTCGTATTGACAAGCCAATCCTGAAGGCTGGTCGTGCTTACCACAAATACAAGGCCAAGAGGAACTGCTGGCCGAGGGTCCGTGGTGTGGCCATGAACGTACGTATCTTCCTCGCTGCTGTACAAGGACCACTGATCTGCAGCCTGTGTTCCTTCACTCTTCCACTGTCGATGGCTGTGTCCGAAACCTCTCCATATTCCCTTTCTAGTGCACTATATGGGGCGCACGTCATTTTTGTAAGGGTGTCGCAATTCTCCATGTACGTTAATGCACTCAAATGCACCACAGAAGGTAGTGAGCATCAATGTACCCTAGACTAAGCAATATAACTCACAAATTATAGATATAAATTAAAATCTTTTACTGCACCAACTCTAATGTCCGAAATCCCAGCCGTTTCTGTTAAGTGCACTATATAGGGAGTGGAGATGCGTTAGGCTTTTTGGGCGTTTTAAGTATTGTATGTTTTTTTTTAGGTTTCTATATGTAATTGTATGTATGTTTTATAAGTATTTTTAATTTCCATGAGATTTGATCAACCAGTTGATGTTCTGCTAGGAATTTGGTTGTTTGTGTAAACATAATGGTATGGAGATTGTTTTAAAGCCAGATTCATGCCATTGACAATTCTGAATTTGTAGTCCTCCCTTAGTACTTCTACTAAAAGCAAATATGTGGGCATTGACAGAACATACGGCCGATTTTCAAACTTGGTACAGCTCTTAAAACTAGTTGTGTTGCTTTTCTGGAGTTGCAATTATATTAATCTATAATTGTGTGTCCGCAGCCCGTGGAGCATCCATTCGGTGGTGGTAATCACCAGCATATTGGTAAACCATCTACAATCAGGAGGGACGCCCCTGCTGGTCGCAAGGTCGGCTTGATCGCTGCTCGTCGTACTGGAAGACTGCGTGGCACCAAGACTGTCCAAGACAAGGACAAATAAATTTCTAAATAAACACGTGTTCCAAACGTCTTGTCTGCCCCAACTGTGTGTACACACAATCTTCATTTGTGTTGAAAAACGTACTGGAGATCGCTGCATGTTAAGCACGCCATGCATCTGTTTTGTAAATATGACTCCGGTACAGTCATGACCATTTTTAAAATGAATAACTGCATTAAGGTTGTAGCTCAAATTTCTGAACCCAGCACTGTGTCATTTGTAGTTAAACAGGACTTTACTAGACCAGGTCTGCTCATGTTCAAAGGGATACTATTTGTGCTGAGTAGAGCTATAACAATTAGTTAATTGATCATTATAGCATTAATCAAACTAATTTAATAATCGAAGAAATGTAATTATTTCCCCTATTCCACCTACATACGATGCATAATTCAATCAAGTTTATTTTGTAGAGCCCTTTCTACGCCGCAAAGATGGACCAGGTGCTTTACATAAAATAAACACGTATCACAATGAACAAAACAAGAAGACAGCAGTAAATGGTGCTGGTAAAAAGATAAAAGAAATAAACAGTCACCACACTACACAGTATTATAAGCCACTCTAAATAAATGTGTTTTTAATTTAGACTTAAGTGCCGGGTCAGGAATGACTTAGTTCCACTGGGATTTTATTCCACAACCGTGGCCCTGCCACAAAGGAAATTGGTCATAATTGATGGAAAAACAATCTAATCAAGACATCTAATTTGATGGTAATTGGTTAGTTTCAGTAAGTAACTTAAGTCTTGTACATTTTGTTGGTTAAGAGCCAAGTTGAGAGGTAAATCTCTTGTAATTGCTCAGCGTGAATGTTATGGATCTTTTAAAGACATTCTGCCATTAGGGGACTAATTGTTTCAATAATCACAATCGACTTACAATAATCGTTAGTTGCAAACTTGCAGCTTGAGTGCTTTCTCGTAGTTTTAATTTAACATCGACTTCCTGTTTTCAAAGGGGTAGGATAGTGCTCCCTAGTACAAGTGTTTCCCTTCCCATCAATTATATTTGGATAATCAAAGGGTTGGCTACAATGTTTTCATCGTGACAAGTTGAAACGATTGCGTTGTAATCGAAGTGGGGACAACTTCCTGTCCCCATCAACTTCTATGTATCACACACAAGCGAAAAATGACCAGAATTTCCAAAAGTTATTAAAATGCCCTTCAATAACGCCTGACCCCACACTTTTCGATTTCACCGGTTAACTGAACAATTACATTTACAATTTGAGTAGATTTTGTTGACCAATATCAATAGGGCTGTTGCCCGTGATGTCGCTGCCGCATCCATGTTGGGTGTACGACGTACAGTGAAGTATGCGTACGAATAAGTGCCGTTATTTCAATATAACGTTCATTGTATACCACGACGTAGTTATGCTGCCATCTGGTGGCAATTCACATGGACACTGTTAAACGGACAATGCTAAGCAAATATCGCTCGCTGCCTGTCTTGTCTGTTGCTACAGGCTGATTTCGGGCTGAGATTGAGGGTTTATTGGCCTGCATGCAAATATATATCTATACCACTACATGGCTCGCCCCAAATTTTATATACACCGTCAATACACATACAAAGGAATCTTGTCCGCCGGTAGTGTCAAAGGTAGTCTATTGAGCCGAGGAACGGAAGAAGTCCTTCTAGTGGTGACGATGCGTTGTAGAGATTGCGCATGGCTGAGCGTGGACATGTGTCTGAGTGCTGAGGGGAGAGTGCGCGCAATATGTCCATCGTTGAGCCGCCTGTGGGTGGACGGCGCGCAGCGGTGGGTTGAGGAAGGCTTACGCTGTAGTGCTTTGAAATGTTTGCGTGGGCAAGGACATCATGGATGCGCGGTAGTTGGTAGAGAGTTCTGTGTGAACTACAGTCAAGTCAAGTCAAGTCAAATTTATTTTTAGAGCACAAAATTTACAACAGTTTAAAACTGTCCCAAAGTGCTTTACAGGACATTGAAAAACAGTACAAAGAATAAAATATTACAGTGCAGGTTAAAATACGGTTCAAGATAAAATGCATATTAAAAATAGGGAGGCTAATGGAATTAAAACGGAAGTACGGGATGAGGTGGAGCATAACTAGTGCTAACAGTTAAAAGCCAGGGAGAAGAGATGGGTTTTTAAAAGGGACTTAAAAGATTCGAGGGACGTAGCCGTGCGGATGTGGATGGGGAGGCCGTTCCAAAGTTTGGGAGCAGCAATGGAAAAGGCTCTATCCCCTCTGGTCTTCAGCCTGGTCCTGGGGACCTCCAGCAGAAGACTGGCGGAGGATCGTAGCGCTCTAACAGGGGTGTGG
>OMKY01174825.1:0-11442 GCA_900302395.1 Bregmaceros cantori
GTTGGAGGCTGCTTATGAGCGGAAGCGAGCCAAGTACTCCGACCTGGCAGCAGAGTGCAGGGAGGCAGGCTGGAAAGCTGTCATCTGCCCTGTGGAGGTGGGGTGTAGGGGCTTCGTGGGTTCGTCAACTGCCCGCCTACTGCGATTGGGATGCACAGGAGCAGGGCATCGAAAGCATGAAAGAGCTGGCTGAGGAGGCAGAGAAAGGCAGCTTCTGGCTGTGGCTAAGGAGGAAGCACAAGAGTTGGGGGGCAAACGCATAGGGCATCAGCGGGGGCGGCTTGGAGAAATCCCTGCCATCGCTCCGCCACCAGGAGACGTACTGGGGTTAAAGGAGCGAAACGTCAATGAATGGTGGTCCCCAGCTGATGACCCGTTTAGGCCGACAGAGGTGTTCGGTGAGGTGTGACAGCCCACCTGTTCAAAGGGCACTGGAGGAGGTGCGTCAGGCAGCAATGCCCAGCAGGAATCCCATCACCTGTATCTCGATATGTCCATTGCAGCAATTTCAAATGGTTTATGAAGGATGTAAAAGATAAAAGCGCCCGAAGAACAGGGTTCCAGAGCCCTTCTCTGGTGGCTGACGTGGCAGAGCACAGATATTCTGTACATTGTATGGGTGTTCTGGTCGTGGGTTCGACACAGACTCCCCAGGTTGGTGCAAAGAGGTGTGATGAAAGCCCTCCCAGCCCCCCCGGCATTGGGCATTGGGGGGGAGAGAGATAAACCAGGGGGTCTTATCTCCGCAAAGAGTGAAAACAGGGGGTTTGCATCTTTTTACTGGCGCGTCAAAGAAATGAACCAATTGAGAGTTTAGCTGCATATTACATTAATTCAAAATAATCGAATCATTGAAATATAACTTTAGGTCACATATACTCTTATTTTAATTTTTACTGATGTTCGCAATTATTAATCATAGGCCGTTATGTGTGCTATTTTAAAATAGAAAGTAATAGTGTTTCAACATAAAATAATATAAAAACTACTGAATCTTGCACAAATATTGTATGTTTAATAAAATTAAATTTAGTATTTTTTATTCAAAGTAATCTTGACTATGTTACATTTTGCAATTGGCATGAATATTTTATTTTATAGAAAATAAAAACTAAACGCCATCATGAATCTTTATTCACCATGACTATCATTGAAAATGGCAATTGTGCCAAATAGTTGTTACTTCTAAAAAAGAGGGTGTTTGGGTGGTTAGAACTTCAATGTTGTTTACATTGCAAATCTATACAATTTTATAGAGAAGTGCAGACAACAGGAAATCAATAATATTTTAGTTAACTAAAATTTTTTTAGATTTTGTCATCTAAAATTGTAGGAATTTTAGTCAACTAAAATTGAGTAAAAGCTTGCACCTTTTCCCCTTGACCAGAGCCCTTGACATAAGTCACGTCAATTTCATGTCAGATGTGCTCCGCTAACTATGGGGGCCGGTCTAAGTCAAAAATACCCGGGCCGATTTATCCTCCCAGTCCAGGCCTGCTGCAGCCTGAGCGCTGCCCACTCGTAGCTCGATCCCCCAGACTGTGCACCCCTAGTTTCATTGACATACTTTCGTTTCTGGCAGAATTGTAGTCACAGCCCAAGCTACCACAAGAGGGGGCCCAAACCGTTTACTGTGTTAAGAGAGTGTGGGCCGCCACCCGCCGGTGATTTTTACCACTATAAATACAAATAAAATGCAACATCACCGGCCCACTGGGCGTCGGCCCACCGAGAAAATGCCCGGTGTGCCCTGTCATCTGTCCGCCACTGCACCCTGGGGTGTATCAATACAGCCTTGGCGGACGTGGGGATAGAGACTGAGCCTTTGTATTCAGCAAGGCCGGTTTCTTGATCTCTCTCGGGCTCTAGCCGTGAAGCTTGTCGCTTTTTGGGAAATCTTAAATACAACACAGTCACGCACAACGTCCATATGTTGTATTCTGTCGCCCCCTCTTGACGTGAACATGCACCGACAGTCTGACAGCACCGCCTGCTATCTTCAAAAATAAAAGGGCTCACTTATCACTACTTATGTATGAAAGGTGCTATATAAATTACGTTTGGTTTGATTTGATTGTGCTACAAATAAGGATAGTGAGCAGAGAGGCGTATGCTCATTTCTTTAGAAGTAACCTGTACAAGAACAATGTTGTTTGAGTCAAATTGAATTCAAAAACGAACTAATACACTAGGTTATTACCATGTCAGAAATAAATGATACAATCATGACTGATAAAATATTCTAAAATAACATAGCCTTCATGTTTGCCTCATCCTTGTTACACTACTGTATATACCTCATACACAACAATACTGAATGATATGAATGAAATATTGTCAAAAGGGGGCGGCAGAATACAACATAAGGCATGTGTATAACGATAGTTTAATATCTCCATTCGCTGTATGGGTCACACTAATTCTACTGTGGTACCGTAACGGTTATAGTCAATATTTAAAAAAAACAAAAAACGTATGAAATATGTATGCAGTCTGTAGATTTCCCACCATCCCAGAAATAAAATCAAACATAGCCTTGTTTTTTTAAGATTAAAGAAATATATTTAAATTAAAAAAATATAAAAAATATATTTCAATTCAGTCTCCCAAACATACCCAGGCACTGCAGATCTACACTGACCATGGCCCCCTAAAAATGGTCTGTCGATGCCACTGATATGTGCACACATTAAAAGAGTAAATATTTAAATAAATCCCTGGAATGGTCTGCACCTCAGAATGTGCTGCATATTAATTCCATTAACATTAAAACAGAGCTCTACATTAAAACAGAGCTTTCTGTGTCAGAAGCATATGTCAGAAGCATATAAAATCCTAGATTTCAGTGGATATGTCAGGGCTTTGGTAGTGTGGTGGTCTCGGATGGTGGCCTGTAATCCTGCTCCTGTCACTTCTACAGAGGCCAACTGTTTTCTTTAATTTACTGGTGATTGAGACACAGATAAATTCTACCATCAGCCTCACAGGAACCAGACAGCTAATCCATAAGTTTGTGCCTTCTTTTCTGTAGGAGGCTAGTGACAGGCTCCACTAATGATTGACAAGTTTGTAAAGTGGAAACAAATACACCAGACATACAGTAGGTTATCAGATGTTGTTGTCAAGTGGTTAGAGACATGAACCGCTGTCTCAGCAGCTGTTGGTTGAACTACCACATCTGAGACTTCTAATTCTGGTTACCAAATGTAGTACAATATTTATTTATGATTAAGTGAACATGCCAGAGGCAGCAATAATAGGCCATTTGTGAGTGTATGTTAGCAATTAAATAATAGTTTCCGTGAGGGGAGGCAGAGTGGAAACACCTCTCCAATATATTAGCATCTAAGCCCTAGATATCATAGACTTGTGGACTCGTGATTCGTAGGCTTTTGTTTCCACAACAGACATTCTAAACACATTTGTACATGAAATTGAGTTAAAATAGGGAGTCTACTGGTCTCCTTTTAAGATGAGTAAACATGCATCTCAGTTGTCCAAGTTTGTTTGCAGGAAACACCTTAGAATACACTGATTTATAGCTACCAGATCTTGTAGTCTAGTGGTCAGTGTCATGGACTTGTGTATCTTAGCTTATTGGTTCAAATCCCACTTGTGCCAATATTCTGGTAAACACATTTAAACATTTGGACACACAATCAAAGATTTAGAACAATTGGAAAAGAAAATAGAGAAGAAACATTTACACAATTAGCCGTTTGTGTGTATATGGTAAGTATAAGTTAAATTACCAAGGCACAATGTACCAACTTGTCAACATTCTTGATCATTCATCTTTGTTGTGCCAGTAAAGAGTTGCAAACCTCCGCTTTCACTCGTTGCAGATATAAGACCCCTTGGTTTACTCCTGTTCCTGTCATGTCAATAGAGCCACCTTTGTTGTAAAGTGGAGACACCAAATGCCTGACACCTGATAGTGTAGTCTAGCGGTTAGCATCAGGGACTGACATGTCAGATATTGTTGGTTCAAATCCCACAGAAAGATTTTAATAGAACAACTGTACATTAAATTGATCAAGATAAACCAGGCGGTCTTATCTCCGGAACTAGTGAAAACAGGGGGTTTGCAACTTTTTACTGGCGCAACAAAGAAAAATGATCAAGAATGTTGACAAGTTGGTACCTTGCGCCCATGTCCCGCACCCCTCAAATTTTTTTCAATTGCTAAAGGCTAACTTATACGCAATCGGCTAATTTTGGGGGATGTTGGCTGTTTTAAATGTTCTCTCTATTTTATTTTGGCGGACCAAGATTTTCTACACAATTGGTTAATTGAGTGTACAAAGGTTTTAAATGTGTTTAGCAGAATATTGGCATGGGTGGGAGTTGAACCAACAACCTCTGACACACCAGTCCATGACACTGACCACTACACCACAAGACCATCAGTGCATTGGAATGTGTTTCCTGCAAACTAGACAACTGAGATTTGCCACGTCTACTCTTCTAACTTAAAAAGAGACTAGAACCCCTATTTTAAATCTTTGATCAATTTCATGTACACATGTATTTAGAGTAGTGTTTGTTGTGGGATTTCAAACAAAAAACTCCCTGTGGCATGTTCAATTAATCATGAACAAATATCTTATTAACAGAATTAGAAGTCTGTCAGGTGCAGTATTTGAACACCCACTGAGACATGAGACCGACCATGTCTCTAACCACTTGACTACTGGTACTGGTACCAGCTTACGTAGATATTTGAATCAGTACTTTGTAATCTTACTTAAGTTGTTTTTGTACAAATGTATTTTACTTTAACATCTTGGTACATTTGCCATCTGATAATGAAATGAACATGGGGATTTCGGAAGATTCCCTCGACAAACCTCTGACAGAAACACACACAGTTCAGTTGTAATCACTGGCAACATTTCAGTGCAGTAAATTGTATGAAAAAGCGTGGGCCGCGAACATGTCCTAAGCCAAACGGTTGTATTAAGAGAACCTTTTATTTTGAACCACAACAGAAAAAGACTGCCGTGGAGCACATATCACAGAGCATCACAGACGAAAAAGTCAAATTTTACAAGTAATAAAAAAAAAAAAAAAAAAACAGAACAGAAATCAAATAAAACTACCAGGATTTTACTTTACATATTTCTGGAATATTCCCTCATGATCAAACTGAATACAGGAAAAAAGAAAAACAATGGTGTTTTTTATACACAATTTACAACAGTCAAAAAATAAATTATCTATTTTTGTCTTAAAATGTGTGAATGAGTCTGTGTGTGTATGTGTGTGTGTGTGTGTGAGTGAATTATCACAATAATACCACATATCGTGTATATATATGTATTTGCGAACATATCCACAGCCATATTTATTTCCATAAAACTGTTTTTAAAATGTTTTGTCCATGGTGTTTTTCAGTATTCTTCAATATTTATTTTCTCTATCCAGAATGCAGTCTTCAGCTATGTACACAAACCACAGTAGTCTCGATGTCGAACACGAAAACATCCGTGCAACATTTTTTAAAAAATGTACTAAAATAAAAATAATAAAGAACAGTGTTTTTAGAGGCAAAAAGTTTGAACCAGAGACACAAAAATATAACATTTAATCTTAACAACTTTATAATAGAGCCGCACAATATTATTTTTCTACCAGTATCCAATATCTTGATTTTGTATAACCGTATAAATTACGATACCGCTCCGATAACCGATATCAAGCGCCATATATTTTGACTTCACACCGAAATTGATTGAAATAAATATCACAGTTTGAGTAATATTTAAGGTTAAGAATTAATTGTAATTGCATGTTTCCCTGTTAATAACAAATGCGGCCTTCCAACAAGGTACAAGATGCCAAACTTTGGTTACACTTTTGTCATTTGACCGATACTGATGTTGAATTTTAATGCAGCGAAAATATTGTGCATATCTAGTAACAAAGTCCCAGGACACAGACATAGTGAGAGGGCTTATGTCTGAGGGAAAAGGGCATATTTTTCAATGTTTTCATGTTGATCCATGAAGTTTAAAAAATATGCCGATCTCATATTGCTGTTGAACAGATGAAGGCAGCAGAGGTGAAAACAGTTGCAAATAGTATTGAGCCCTAACCCTTTTTTACATAATTATGTAATTATGTAAAAAAACTGACCACCGTTGACGATATTAAAGATATGGTGTTTTTACACAGGCAAATCTAGGGGCACCAGGGGAGGGTCAAGGGAGAGACAGAAAGGCAGTTACTGTATTTCACATGACACAATTGTGTCAGCGCACTGAAATTTTAGACCCTTCTCCACAAGCTCACTTGCTCACATGCAGATCTACCCGGAAAAATCACTTCGCCACTAGCGCAGCGCGGCCACGGCAGGTACGCTTTGCGTATGCTCAAGGCTGCAGTTTTTAAATGTGGCCAAAGCGTTCTAGACGTTGCTGGTCACTCATTGGTCACCCGTGGACTACAAACAGAACTACAGTCAGTGGACATGGCGTGAGTGTGCACTTGTCCCCAATGTCACCACCATTCCATTCCCACTACATGGCAACATGGCGGTCATTTAGTGCATGCAGTGTCCAACAGTTGCGCACTCGGTTTCCGGCCATTTTTTTACAGCAACAGCGGCAGTGCGTGAACGATTGCCACTGGGCGTACTAGATGGCCGCCATGTTGCCTAATGGAAATCACTTTGACATCGCGGACGAGCACACACTCCCGTCATATTCACCCCACACGCCAACGTGCCGCACTATTTCCCCTAGGTGCAAAATGGAGGTGTTTGATTTGAGAGAGGATTAAAACACGTTAGAGTACACTAAAATGTCAGTTCAGACACACACTGGCTTAGCTTTGGCGTTACAATAACACACAAAACCCCTCCAATTGAATCTGGACCCATCCCGGATTAAAGAAATTTGAAATGTTTTGAAACAAATCCAAATCGAGTCAGTATACAAACTCGCCAACCCGGAGCTACTTGTCCTCTGGGCTCCAGGATCCAGAACAGGTTAGCCCACTAGCAGATATGGCAAGTAACAAAGTACAAAAACTCTGTTAATCTCAACTCAACTCAACAGATTTATTTAGATTATATAGCGCCAAAATCACAGCCGAAGCTGCCTCAAGGCGCTTCACAAAAGTGATTACGTTTTTAGAATTAGATTTTAGAAATATAGCAGCTATTTACCTAACTACCTTTCAACCTTGATTTCCTAGTTAAGGACAGTAATTTCGGATTAGTTACAGAACTCCTTTAACGGAGGACTGGAAGAAGAGAGAAGAGAGTTCTCTCTCAACTAAACACTTGTACTGAACAAACATTTCTGAATGTAACCTTGGATCTGTTCCAATTCATGCACTTTGTGCACTTCGTTGGAGTGCTGTTCCAAATCAAAAGTGGCCCAGTGAAGTGCACTACAAGTACCCGGATGGTGCACTTTGAACAGCCAAAACATGAAGTGTGGGACGATCGGCAAAAGTTTCAAACCAAAGAATGGCGACGAAGATAAAGGCACTGTTGGGACGGCTTCAACGCCGTACAATTGCGGGTTACCATTGGTATATCATTCATTTTTATAGTGAACTGTCACAGTAAGTCGATATGAATAACAGTTGACGTGAAGTTACTTTATGTGATATGGAGGAGGGAGCGGCAACCACATTTTCCGTTCAGTTTGCCATGGAGGATTCCATTTGGAACAGCACTTCTCTGCTGGAAATTTGTATCCTTTTCATGGAGTGTTTTGTGCACAAAGTGGACTTGTCGAAGTACGCATTCGAGAGCAGGAAAACAGACACAGCGAGAGTGAGAGACTAGAAATAGAAATACAGAGAGCAAAACAAATGACAAAATACAATTTCTCTTCACAGATTAAATTGGCTTTAATCCTCCTGGTCGTTGGTCTGAGTTACGTGTGAAACTGGCACTTTTGGTTCGAGCATTCCTGGCACTGGCATTCCCAGTCGGAATGCAAGGCTGTTCTTCCCCCCGTGGGAATGATTGTCTTGTGTGTTTGTGTGTGCGAGTGTATAACACAGGGTTGGAGGGTAATGGAGTAGTGCTGCCTCCCTATTCTTATGTTAAAAATCATCTTAGCCCTTGGCCCTCAATGCAATTCATCTAAAAAACGTTGTCCCGCGTCCGACGAGCTGCTCGTTTCGGCGCCAGTTGGCATCGGCTTTGACCCCGATGCATGCGTCGATTGATGCTGGACGCCAATTCTTGCATCGTTTGACACTGCCGCGACACTCTTCCCATCCGCTTACGTGGCATTTTCAGGATTTCTGACTCTTCTGACTCTCTACAAGTGTCGTAGTTTTGCTAGAAGCACTTTGTGAGGCGATTTACACTTGATTTGAGCCTAGGGCTCGGGCCAACATAAGGGTGACAATTGATGCATAAGATGACAATTGGGATGCAGCATAAATGTAATCAGATGACAGCAGTGTGTTCCTAATTCAGCTGTTATGCTCAACAGCTAAATTCATTGCAATGCACAAAATGATTTGTCCAATTGATTGTTAAATTAACATCTATCATTTATAATGTATTCTATTTTATTATTAGATCTGTATTGTCTGTGGAATGGGTGATCGTTTTCATATCACAATATTGTCATTAGAAAATATCACAATATGCGTTATTATCGTCTCAGCGATTTGATCTACGAGAACATACCTAGTCTTAGGGATAAAATATATATGTATAAAACCATATAGTAGACGCAAGCTGCGAAATGTCAAAGATTAGTCGATAATCAATCGGTCGATAACCTTTGTGCGTCAATACATTTGATCCACATGTGCATGCAGCTCCAACTAAGAATAATCTCTTGCTCGTGTCCATAATATGCATTATGGAATGAAAACCCCATTAAAAAGTTAAACTATGGCAAACGCTTTTTTTTTTTTTAAGTTATGGGGAACAGTTATTAAAGAACTTGTAACTGCGAGGGACTACTAATATTAACGACCTCCAATCCTGTGCAAGCATCTCTGTGTACTTATAAAAACCAGTTTCACCACCATGGGGCAGTGTGCACAGCGCCAATAACTTGGCTACGGTACATTCTTTTTTTTCTTTTTTTTCTTTTTTACAAAAAGTATAGAAATTATAAAGCAACGTTCGAGTTCTCATATAAACAAAAAAAGCGCTTCTGAAGAGTATGTGTTCTGTTGCTCTGTGTGTGACTGTGTTGTGGGTTGTAGGAGCGAGATAAGGCACACGCTCCAGTACCTCTGACACGGCAATCTGGCAATTGTAACATACTAACATAGTATGTTAGTATGCTAACTCCCCACTCCAGAACTACTCGTCCTCTGCGGCTCCGGGATCTCTGGCGTGCGCTGCGACAGCTCTAACATACTAACATAGTATGTTTGTATACTACCTCCCCCACTGTGGAGCTACTCGTCCTCTGGGTTTCAGGGACTTCCGGCACGCGCCCCAGCAGCTCTAACATACTAACATAGTATGCTAGCTGCTCCCATGCAAGAGCTACCCATCCTCTGGTCTCCGGGAAACGTCCCACAAAATCAGCACTGGTTGTACGTGTGTATGTGTATTGGTGTGTGAATGGTTAGGCTTGCGTACAGCAGTTCTGGTAGGGGGGGCGGGGCGGCCCCGCCCCTCGCCCCGCCCCACACACAAACACTAAACTTCAGTGGGCTCAGCTTTAATCTGAATAAAATTAGTCGGCAGGTGGATGGAGATCGGCAGCTCCTTGAAGCAGCCCTGCTGCGGCTGCAGAGACATTTCCCCGCGCACCTCCAGTTCGTCCACGGGCGTGAGTCCCTCCCCGGGCGTGGGGATTAACGCTCCGTGGAGCAGGTGTTCGCCGTGCTGGCCCGGGTCTATGATCACAGTCCTGTAGCTCAGCTCGGCGCCGTCCGCCACGCCCGTGTCGTCCGTGTCCACGATGTCGGGCTCCTCCGATTCCTCCTCGGTGCCGACGCTCACCCCGAGACATGGGTCACCGTTGACCAGCGACTGGAGGAAGAGAAGAAGTGAGAGGAGGAGAATAACGGTGGATGGTTGACCAAAGTTTAAGTGGAGACTCAATTTGAATTAATGCAACGCCCCAGTTTAGAGTAAATCAACTTAGTGACTTTTAAAATAAAGTAGCTAGGCCCACCTCACCTAAGGATCACGCAATTAATTCTTACAATCTCACTCTCAGTATTGTCTCACGCATACAATTTAAAAAAGCAATGATGAGGAGTTGTGAATTAACAGTGCCATCTACTTTTGAGTCGTGGCATCCACACAATCTATTAGCACGCCAGATTACAAATATTACTGCAGATTACAAATATTACTTACAAATAAGACTACATTGGAATCCACGTATAATGATCACGGATAAAGTATTCAACTGCTTATATTGATGAAAAGACTCGGGACGGAATCATTTCTATACAAAATGCTGTTTAAACCATTTGGTTATAGTAATCAAGAAATCTGCGTACAGTGATCAGTATAGGAAAAAAGTCAAGATTCCGTTTTAATAATCAAATGCTCATAGTGATCAGATTGGGTCAGGACAAACGTGATCACTATAAAAGGATTCCAGTAGGTAACTTTACTGTAATTACTGTTTGTCTATTTAATTAATGTCTAATAATGAACGCGTTGGATTATTTACTTTGCATGAAATGGCACTAAAGTTAAAGTAAGATAATGTGTTATTTTGGGCCCACCTGATTTTCTCAGGGCCCGCTGTTTTTTCAATTTCTGCCGTAACGGCATGTTGTTGTTTTTTTCCCAATTCCCTCCTAATTTTTTAATGCTGCAATGGATGTGATGCACGTGTGTATGCTGGTTAAACCAACAAAGAACAACATCTTCTTTGTTTACCTTAGGGAATTCATGACTTTACGTGGAATTTCCAAGATGAGCGAGACGCTACACCATTTGAAAACTTGCAGAGTTCTCTCTGGCCACTAGAGGGTGCTACTAGCTAACTTTATTCGTATTTCATTTCTCCCCATATATTGGCACGCAAACCATACTTGTTATTTTTACATTATTCTAATAAAAGAGAGGTGCAATGTTGGCATAGGTGGGGGTTGTGCTGTGGCTTGTATGGAGAATCCCACCAAAAATATATTAATATAGTTTAAAAGAAGACAATACATCTCTATTTGATGTTCTTTCATCATTTGGCTGAGTTTTGAATTTTGTAAGAATTTAAATATTTTTGGACTTTCAGGACATGAATGTTCATCCAGATCCGTGGACAACTTTTTTCAGTTATCCTGCTGACAGACAAACCAGCGCGACCGAAAACATTACCAGGTAATAATAAAGACATGAGTCGAGTGAGCCCCTTACCAGTGACTGGAAGTAATTGGGTTCCATCATTTCCTCTTGCTTCACTGTCAAACCGGCCAGTTCACCGGCCTTTAGCACCGTGGCGATGACCGTTCCGGGCTGCTGGCTGACCAGGGCCGCGGACC
>OMKY01174829.1:0-10440 GCA_900302395.1 Bregmaceros cantori
TGTATGTGTGTGTGTCTGTCTGTGTGTGTCTGTGTGTGTGTCCCTGTGTGTGTTTCTGTGTGTGTGTCTGTGTGTCTGTGTGTGTGTCTGTGTGTGTTTGTGTGTATGTGTGTGTGTCTGTGTGTGTGTCCGTGAGTGTGTCTGTGTGTGTTTGTGTGTGGTGTGTGTTGTTGTGTGTGTCTGTGTGTGTGTGAGATATACTGTATATGAGAAATAAAGTTTTGACGAATCATCACCGCTGTGAGTTATTGCAAAGGGGCACCCGCCGCCCCCGAGCTCCGACAACCTACCAACAGGGTTGGGTAGTAATGGATTACATGTAATCAGATTACAATCCGGGCTCCAAAATGTAATCAGTTCATGTACCTACCCCAGTGCATTAACACACCAAATCTGGGAGAATTCCATCCGCCCGTTCAAAAGTTATAAAGTATGAAGTACATGAAGGAAAAGGTGATTACATCAATTTTTACAGTTTTTCCAAGGACATTGTTATAACTTGTAAATGCACATGCAACAGAATAACTTTCATTATGGATTGCATTATGGATTTTTTTTGGCCTAATAACGATAGCCGATATAGAACCGATATAATGAGTTTAAGAACCTGAAACTTAAAGTGCTGTCAGTCCATTGTCAACCAGTTTGTTAACAGGGCTGGGAAGAAGTTCCACTGTTTTAGTGTTGTAGTCATTTCAATGGCATCGTCATTTAGAACAGGGTGAGTCTTTTTCAGGTGATGCCACATATTGCTGGTGTTCTTTTAGGTTTATTAGACACATGGCTCAAGGAAAGTATATGGAGAGTGGCGCCAACGGCTTGCAGTCAGAGGAGGCAGTGCCTCACCTGGCGTCTTGACAAAAAAATAATAATAACATTCAATTAATGAAATAAATATCACTTCTTTCCACTGTATGTATATCAGGTTTAAATGGTTGTGCAGTCAAAATCGTTGAAATTGCATATTTATATGCTGCGCATTAATACAATGCTGAGGCGTGCTACGGGCGCATTGATATGCGGCAAGCAAGAGTCGTGCCTTACTGCGTGAGTGTGTGATTAATACAAGGCCATTGAAACTTGTTGTAATTGACACGTGCAGCCTGCCATGTGCCCACCTGTTGCAGCGCGCGTCCACGGAGCTGGCGTGAGGCACACATGAGAAACGATTAGCCAATTGCGAGCCAAAGTAATTTAGCGGGGTTTTTCAAAATTCTGTCGACAAGAAACTGATTTCTTTGTTTTGTTATTTTTTCCGCAATCGGCGCCATTTTTTCATCTTTTTTTTTTATTGGATAGGATTAGTCGGAAACTGGATTGAAGAGATTGGGGGCAGACATTGCACGCGGACCCCAGAAACAGATTTTATACCAACGCTGAGAAACTTAAACTGGACTTTGAAGGTTAAAAACAACGGGAGATCACTGGGAGCTGAAACCGTTGCTACAAATAATGGGAGAAATTTTTAAAACTAAAGGAAAATAAGGACTTTTACAACAACGTGACGGATGTTTTTGTGGCGAAGGAGAGGCACATGGACCTCATCTACAAATAGGTAAGACCACAACGTTTCTACTTTTAATCTTATCAAATATTCTTTGGTTCATGCGTTTGTTTCGCTGAGCAATCTGCATCAAGTTGATTAAAGTATCGGAATGAAAAGTTTTTAAAAACAACTGAACATTTATTTTAAGGTCAAACTTGACACTCTTGTGCGTGTATGAAGGATGCTGATGATATAACCAGATACGAAATAATCAGTCGTGTAATAAGCTAACCTTTTGGGCTTATGTATTTGTAAATCGGACTCTGGGAGTCAGTGCCTCACCAAGAATGAACCTCACCTCACGTCACTGAATGGCGCTCACACACTACATTTAAATGTCGTTTTCATTGAGATTGTTATCAATATGTAATTGGAGTAACACGCTGCAGCTTCCGTTCAGTGGACTCACTGAAGAGTTCATGGTAACTAGAACTCGAGAAGCCCTGCAGTACAGGGAATCCAGGGATGACAAGGTGGCATCAGCGGGTATCCAGGTGCGGACAGGCCGAAAATGGAGGGCTGATGAGGCTCTGGAAGTGGCAGAGTCGCGACTGAGGCAGAAGGTACTGGTTGGATCCATAGCCTCAGGCCGCGCAGGGATTGGCTATTTCCCATCAACCAGGGTGGATAAGGCCTCCCAAGGCTGGGCCACAGGCCGGGGTCTGATCAACTTCGGTCGGGTCACCTGGGCGAGGGTGTATGATGTTGAGAGACCCGAAACACCCATTGACCACAGGTTACATCACTGATGATGTGTCCCAGCGCATCAGCAAGATGTATCTTTCACCTATTATGTTACTTATAGGCTAGATAAATTATCTAACGTTAAGTTGGTGATTAAGTATGATTATGTTACTTATAGGCTACAGAAATGATCTATCGGTAAGTTGGTGATTAAATATGATTATGTTACTTATAGGCTACAGAAATGATCTATCGGTAAGTTGGTGATTAAGTATGATTATGTTACTTATAGGCTACAGAAATGCACCAAAATGTAATCACTTCTTCCATGGGTCATTTCCAAAAACTCTGCAAAAATGTCATCCAGATCCGTTATCTTGGGGACAGACAAACCAACCAACGCAACTAAAAACCTTACATGCTTCGCGCCGTAGCCGTGGTGCAGTTAGCAACAAAATAAAATAAATAGTCACCACATCTACAAAGAAATCCCAGCAAAGACTCGCCCACCTCCCTCAACTTGAGAAGTTTAGGGTAGATTCCATCTTCTGCTCCGCTTCTGTACAGCAATCATTGAAAGCATCCTCACATCATCCATCACAGTCTGGTACAGCAGTCTCAACGACAGCACCTCCTAAACAGAGCATCGACATTCATTGGCTCACCTCTAACATCGCTCAAATCATCAAAATCCTCTATGAAGGAATACCTAGGGTGAGCGAGAAGATTGCCGTAAGGAGAATGAGACTTGCAGGACGTTGCCAAAGACACAAAGAGCTACCAGCCAGCAAACTGGTGCTATGGGAACCTACACATGGGCACCGGTCCAGAGGACGCCCCACCCTAACATTGGTGGACATGCTCAAGAAGGACGCGGGAGTCAAAAAATCAAACGATGCTTTTGATTTTTATTAAAATCAGATTCTGGAGCTAAAATGACAGCATGTTTGATAACATTTTAAATAAAAATATCTGTACTTCTACTCCTTACTTTTACCAACAGACTCGTTACTTTTTAAAATTTTTTGCACATTGACAGGGTACGATAAGCATAATATGAGTCAGTAGGGGGCGCTGTTGCACCGAGTCCATTCCCAGTTATTAAGTTAATAAGTAGTTTTCATTTAGTCCCGAGATTTAAGCGAGGTTGTTAGTAATTTATTCAAATAACATTGACAAACTAACATACAATTTTCTTTTTAGAACTTTGTACTTCATACTTTCAAAAAATACTTGAGTACATTTTAGAGCGTGTACTTTTTACTTTCAAAAATACTTTTGAGTGTTTCTGAGCATGTACTTTTAACTCTACTCGAGTAGATATTTGGATCAGTACTTTGTAGTCATACTAGAGTTGTTTTTTTGACAAATGTATTTTACTCTTACTTAAGTAAGACATTTGGGTACTTTTGCCATCTCTGCTGTCCCGTCTGTTACCCTGATTTGTTCCCGTATTTTGGACTTTGTTTCAGAAGTAATAAGACACTCTCGGCAGGTGGAGAAAGTCTTCTTCGAACCCACCTAGAGGTCCAGCTCAAGCTATATGACGAGCTGGCAGGGCGGGACCTGAAAAGTGGACTAGGACGGAAGACCTCCTTGACACAATTATGGAGCTGGCCACCTTTGGCCGGGCGAGGGTACAGACGGGCACGGGGGCGAAGAAGATCTCCGCTGCATAGATCACCCAGGCGGAGGGAGACGGCAAGGCACAGATCTCCGCCGAGGGGGGGACCAGGGGGCGCCGGTCTCCGGACCGCCACCGGAGGTCTCCACCACCACGTTCCTGTTCTGGTCCCTGACAAACAGCCCTGTTTTGGTAAAAGTTAGGAGTAGAAGTACAGATATTTTTGTTAAAAATGTACTCACTACAAGTAAAAGTAATCACAGAAAAAAATTACTTCTAAAAGTACAGATACTTGAACATTTTACTTAAGTACAGTACTTAAGTATTTGTACGTTGTTACTTGCCATCTCTGCTTAAGTATATCTACTTTATGGTCTATCCATCTTTGGTGACTGTGGTATCAGCTCAGTGGCTTTCTGGAGGTGACTGGTCTAGGTAGAGGGAGAGATTTGCAGTGCTTGGTATTTGCTGGTATGTGTTTTGATAAAAAGAGCTTGAACAGCTTATCCCCAACCAAACAGTGACATTCAGTTTTATTTGTCCCTAGAATGCCGGTTCAAGGCCAGCTAGTAATAAATTATAGCTATACCGTCGTATTTGCAAAGTTCACCGAGTGGTCTTGGCCATCACATGCTGACAGTTTTAATTTATATTTTAATCGTCTTTTTATTGTTTTTCTAATTGGTTTCCCAAACAACGGCCATATTTCACAAAATCACCGCATACCCAACTTAACGGCCTACTGTGTATTGGGATGCATGCTGTTTTCCACCAGTGAGTTGGAACATAATGCCAATAATGGCATGGGAATTTGCAATAATAACATCTTTCATATATTATCAAACTGTATTTATGTAGCAACCTTCATGTGGAGCAATTCAAAGTGCTTCACAGCAACACAACAAAACGACAACAATAAAAAGGAACAATTGACCCACACCCTTCCCAACCCATTAAAAAGCAAGCATACACGGGCACCCATACACGCACACACACACACACACATACACACACACACACACACACACACATACACACACGCCGGCAATGGATTTGTCAATAAAATGATAGACATGGCTTGGCACCGAGGAGATCCACCAAGAGGAAACACTGGATTACTAATGGTAAAAAGAAATGTGAGGATGATGCTTATATATGTGCATCAAAAACAATGTTTTTTTTATTATTTAGCCATTTTGTTTTGTTAGCCCCAACTGAAGGTAACGTGTCTGTTTTTCATTTTGTTTTTGTCGAAGAAGTCACAGCTGTTTTGCCTTGAGGTGAAATAAAACTGGTTGTTAATGAAAAAGTAAATTATTGTTAATTATTCAGTGAAATATCTCATTTTTGGGTCTGCGTTGGCCGAGTGGTTATGGACACCGCACCTAACGCGACCCCATTCATGTTAATGGCGCTGCGTCTACCGCAGTGTCGCTAGTTTGACTACACTCGTCGACTTGTCTGCAATGTCTACCCCTGATCTCTTCAACCCAGTTTCCGACTAATCCTATCCAATAAAGATGGAAACACGGCGCTGACGCCGGAAAAAATAACTTTAGAAAATTAGATATGTTTTTTCTATATTCATAATTGCTACAAAACAAATTGAACAAAGGTGTTTCTGAATAATTGATCCAAATCGAAACATCTCGTTAGAATAATCAATTATTAAAACTCATCAAATAGCATCTCTTCGTGCTGCCCAGTAGCTCAGTCGGTTAGGCAGAGCGCTGGAAAGCACACATATGCCTCAATGGCGCAGTGAGTCGGTGGTTCGACTCTCGCCACCCGCGTATTTCCCGCATGTCTGCCCCCCATCTTCACCTGTTTCCACTAACGCTAATAAATAAAGCTTGGAAAAAAAACAGCCTGAATGGGCTGAAAAAAACATTAAAAAAAATAAAAATAGCACCTCTTGGGTTCTTGTCCAGACTCCATTGTGTTGAATCATCTGAGAACCACTAGCTGCCCCGTAGCTGGGTCTCTCCCTGTGCAGGGTACGGGCGTGGACCTGCTCCCAGCGCCCCGCGGAGGCAGGGTGCAGCAACTGCATGCTCGCTCATTGCACCACAGCCAGCGGAGGGGGAGGGAGGGAGAGCGGGAGCCATGTTTTTTTTGTTTTTTTATCGATGGGGCCGCAAGAATAGTCAATCAATTTGATGGCACTTTATCCTGCCAGCATGTCATCTGCCTGCACGCCCGCCAGCGCATATTAAAAGACCAAACATGTCGTGTACACACACACACTGAATGAGCCTGTGCGCGTTTGTGTGTGTGTGTGTGTGTTCGGCTACCGCCGAACACACACACACATGTATAGACACACACACAGAAAGCTTTATGCCCCACTGCACCCCCTCGAGGCAAAACAGATAGCAAGTCAATTTTATGTTTTCAGGCAACAGTGCCGCACCCCGACACCCAAACCAACAAACAAAGAAGTAAAAAAAAGTACTATTTTTGCGGGCTATCGTCGACAGCCTACCATCAGAAGGTAGTGTGCAAATCAATGTAATAATTTCAAAGAGGTCACATTTCATTACGATATGCAGATGGAAACATTTAGATGCGTGTAGAATGTGTGGTTTTGTTTTTTTTAGCTGCCAGAAGAGTTTGTTTTGAAGAACAAGGAACTGTTACGCTAGGTTTCCACTACAGTTTTTTTTTCTTCCGTACGTCCTCCGCAGCTCCGTACGGATTCCGTGAACAAAGCAAACGTGTTGTAACCCTCGTGGTATCCTCCACTACTTTGAACTTTGCAGTGTCGCGAGTTTGACTCCGCTCGTCGACTTGTCTGCAATGTCTACCCCCGATCTCTTTAACCCAGTTTCCCACTAATCCTATCCAATAAAGATGGAACCACGGCGCTGACGGCGGAAAAAATAACTTTAAAAAAAAAGGAATAGAAGGTGAATCTTGTGGTACTGCCGTCAGTCACTGAGGTAAATGTTTTTTCTGTGTGCAGCAAGGAGCCAACACTGGGGATATCCACACGACTGGTGTGATGTCAGTCATTGACGTGACCCCAGGCTCTGCAGGTGGAGGCCACCAGGTCGATGGTGAGTCTGCAATATCAGTGGTGAATAACACCTCAGGTGACACCAGCTGATCTTGGTCTCCTGTTCAAAAGGCAGATCCATACATCTGATTTCTCTCTGTGTCGACCCAAACACATGCTGGAATGTGATCGTTGCCAATTAGGTTGGTGCCAGATTTATAGGACCTAATTGGATCCACAGAGAAGCAGCTCGGTCTGGCATTTAAAACTATATTCTATGTGGGTGACAACTTGTTACCTGCGGCAAGCAGCTATTGTTTTCGGTTGAGTTGGTTTGTCAGTCACTAGCATAACTGAAGTTATGCATGGATCTGGATGGAATTTTGTACGGTTGTTGGAAATGACAAACGGAACCAGTGGTGCATTTCTGTAGCCTTTAAGTAACGTTATAGTTTGACAACTGTTAAGAGCTTACATACGGAGATTTTGGCACAGAGTGCTTCTAGTTAAATGCTATTTTAGAGAGAGGGAAAGACAAATTGGTAAAAAGATAACATTAGGTTGCTCTGCTGCGCAGCCAGACAGAGTATAAATAACTTTTCTTGATTTGTTCATCAAAAAAGGAGCTTACAGAGAGGTAGGAAGTATAGATTGTATAAAAGTATAGTCATCACTGGGAAGTAGGGTTCAACTAACCATTATTTTAATAGTCCATTACTTGCCGATTATTGAAACCATTAGTCGACTAATTGTTTGGATCATTTTTCCTTTAAAAATCCCCCAAATTCTTACAGAGAGCAAAATTTACAAGAACTTAATCTTGTCATCTAGAAATCTAGTCAAATTTGGTTGTTCTTATTCACCAACATATATACACAGATTAAGCTACTTCCTCTGACACTAACTCATTACATGTCATTTATACCGTAATATTTTCAAGGATTTCTTCATATTCATGTTGTTTTTATCAATTAGGCCCATTTCATGTTTCATAAATTATGAATTAATATGAAATTGTGGATAAATGTGGGAATATCGGCACAAAACTGCCGACAATAACAAGGATTAATTTCTTTGCCGATTATCGATTATTAGATTAGTTGTCGATTAATTTTAGAATCGATTAGTCACCGATTAATCGACCTAGAGTTGCAGACCTAATGAAAACCTCCAAAAATGTCATGTGACTATTTTCTAACTGCATTAGTGCTGCTGATTATTTCAACTGAAATCACTGAGAGAACATAGAGTCAAGGTCATAGGGTAAATTACATTTCTACATTTTAATGGGTTGTTCATTGGGCCAATAGCCACATCTGGTAAGAATTGCATGAAAATCCGCCCATATATGGTAGTGGAGTGTCATTACCACTAGTAGGAGCTACAGGCGCCGGGACCGCCCCTTGGGGGCGGAGCTAGGGCGAGGTCACGAAGAGCGAGGGAGCACACGCTCTCTCTCTCTGCCAGTCTTCTGACCAGGGCGGACGTGTCTGTGTACTTGCCGCCTTAGGGTCTTGTGTTCTAAAGCCTTAACACCCTGGATTGCATCGGCTGTTCTGCGCCTCATCCTGGGTCTACCTTTAACTACAATATTTTATTTTAGCAATTTTGTTCAACACGGGACCGAAAACATAACCTCCTTGGCGGAGGTAATTAGTGAGTTTGATATTTTTAATAGACCAAAAATACAGAAAACAACTACAAGAGATTGATTTGTCAACTCGAAATCGGGTGAATTGTCCAAATGCGGGCCACAATTGCCTAATGTGGGACACCTAAGCTCCAGAGGCTCTGGCTCCTCCCTAAACTAATGAATGTCAGTGAAACTCTTTTCATTCTCGGAACCGTTCCACCACCAAAATAACGGTCCTGAACCGGTTTGGAACAAAAACATTTTGGTCGTTCTTAAAGTTCCTCATATTGTGCAAAGTTTAGATATAGTTCATAAAAACATATTTGGTGGACTTTCAAACTTCAGTGCAACTGTATTAACGTGAAAACGGGGTGCTCCATTACATTCACTTCCTTGTCTGTCCACAAGATGGAGCCCCAAATGCATGGGGTTTGATGACTGACAGTGAAAGTTGGATGGATGCAAACCGGAAATGGTCTCCCAGATATAGCATACGTTAAAATATATAAAGAACAAAAAAACTGTTCCAGAACAGTTGAAGAAACCTTTTTTTGTTTCAGTTTCCACTCCTCGTAAAATTCCGGTAAATTCTGTTCGTTTCCGGTTATCGTTTTCGTTCGTTGAACCGGTTCGGAGCCCTGCCCTATAGTCAAATTTGGTTCTTCTCAATCGACAGCGGGGAAAAGAGCCACATGGCAGCATTCTGTTACAATGTAAGCTGTGAAGTGGCAGGGAAATGAATTAAACACACTATCATGATGAGTGTTTAGACGACAGAAACATTGTTTATTTGCATGTTGGAGTGGGTGAGACGCAGCGTTGCCAGTCCACCGGCGTGCTGATGGTGTTTTGGGCGGGCCGTTGAAACCCGCTAACACAGTTTCAACGCGCCAAAGGATGAGTAAATATAGCCTGTGGCTAGTGTGTGTGTGTGCAAGGTGGGACACGTTTCACATCACCCCCTCATTTCATTAGTGTACATGTGCTTACTGTGTGATTTTCATTCTTACCCCCGCACCGTCCCGAAATAGGTGCGATCCTTCACAGGTAAACAAGTGAGGGTGACTGGTGCTATGTTAGCGTTTTGCCTCGGAAATCAGGTACGGAGCGACAGCTGCGGCGGCGGCTCCGGGATTTAACGTAAAATAAATAAAACAAGGTTGTGTTGTGTGTCGCCACAGCCGCGTTATGATCCTCTGCGCGCCCACGACACGCGCGGCGTGCGGCTCGATCACACATGACAGAGGTTAAGTATGTTGCTGGTATGTGCAGCGAGGCCATATGTTGCCACTCTGACCCCGCCAATGCCGGTAGCTCAAGCTATAATTTTGCTCAGAATGAAACCAGTAAGTAACTAGGAGCGCTCAGAGATTGCAAACCTGTGCCTTAGTGGTACAAAAAAATAGTACTGTTAGTGCTAGCAGTATGTGTGGCAACCCATTATCAATGCAAGGGCTCGTACTGGAGCGTGATTGCGGTTGACGCCACCGGCGAACATGCTCAGTACAAGCCAGCTAGAAAGTCTGGTCATGTGACCGCGGTAAGCGCCCAGCGATCTATCGGTAAGTTGATGATTATGTTACTTATAGGCTACAGAAATGCACCGAAATGTAATAAATTCTTCCCTTTGTCATTTCATTTCACTGTGTCTCAACAACACATTTCTAGTGCATCTGTTGAGGTAAAGAACAGAATCTCAGTTAGCCTCAACCCTCAACAACACATTTCTAGTGGATCTGTTGAGGTAAAGAACAGAATCTCAGTTAGCCTCAACCCTCAACAACACATTTCTAGTGCTTCTGTTGAGGTAAAGAACAGAATCTCAGTTAGCCTCAACCCTCAACAACACATTTCTAGTGCTTCTGTTGAGGTAAAGAACAGAATCTCAGTTAGCCTCAACCCTCAACAACACATTTCTAGTGCATCTGTTGAGGTAAAGTTGAATAGCCCTACTG
>OMKY01174903.1:0-10314 GCA_900302395.1 Bregmaceros cantori
GGGGGGTGCATGGCAGCTGTGTGCAATGGACTGGTTGGCTTCACCCCCTGACATGCCGACAGCGTTCTGGGGGGAGCACGCTCCACATCGGCGTATTGATCTGATAAATCTAGAATTTTCTCCAGACGTCCCCTACTGTTTGCTCAGAGTGTGACGTCAGGCCATCACCTCATCACCACCTGGTGGTGAAATGGGACGTAACACCAGAGAGTAATTACATCTCTCCAGAGATGGCAAAAGTACCGGGATTTCTTACTTGAGTAAGAGTAAAATACATTTGTAAAAAAAAAAACAACAACAACTTGAGTAAGACCACAAAGTACTCGTCCAAATATCTACTCAAGTAAAGTAAAAAGTACAGGATGATAAAAGCGCTTTCGAGTGCTGCCCAGTAGCTCAGTTGGTTAGGCAGTGCTCTGGAAAGCACGCATATGCCTTAATGGCACCGTGAGTCGGTGGTTCGAATCCCACCACCGACGTATTTCCCGCATGTCTACCCCCCATCTTCTCCTGTTTCCACTAACCAAAACAAAACCTAAATTTTCCTTAACACTTAACAGGCAATATATATTTTTTGAGGGGCTCCCGCAGAGACTAAATGAAACCAACTTATTAACTGCTACTGTACTCAATGCATTACCAAGTACCGCCCGCCTAGTGACTCATTCACGCTATACATGTAGTCCTACCATGTCGTTACAGAAGAAATTCTACGTATAGTACTTGTACTTGTAAGTATTTGTACTTCGGTACTTACCATCTCTGCATCTCTCTCCCCTCACGGGTGGTGCAGTTGCTGTTAGTTTGTTTCTATAGCAGGGGCCTCCAACCTGCGCCGACGGCCATTTGCAGTCCTGATGATGATACTTTGCGACCCCCACTTTAATATCGTTGCGCATTAACTTCACCCAATCATCCTGGTAGAATATGTGGCCGGAGACGTGACAGATAGGTGCGTTAAAGAATAGTAATTCATTACTAAAATAGAAGCACTCAGAGATTGCAAACATGTGCCGTAGTGGTATAAAAACATAGTACTGTTAGTGCTAGCAGTATGCGTGGCAACCCATTATCAATGCAAGTGCTCATAGAGCAGCGCGATTGTTATTGAAGCCAAGGGCAAACATGCCAACTACATTTCCCAGAGGCCCCAGGACCCGGAAGTCTAGTCACGTGACCGCACAGCGATCTATCGGTAAGTTGGCGATTAACCAAAGACATGAGTCCAGTCATGATTCTGATGGAGTTTAAGGAAAGCCAATGTCCTGGAACAGTTTGGTTGAATTCAGAAATATCCAAGGGATCTTAGAGGTCTTGGGAGATCTGAGAGGAGATTATCACATTGCTCTGTGGGGATACCGACAGCAGCTCTACTTACTTCGGCAGCTGAGGAAGCTGAGGCTGTCGAGGTCCATGGTGACCCAGTTCTACACGGCCATCATCGAGTCTATCTCAACATTCTCCAACATCACCTGGTTCCCTGCTGCAAAGGGTAAAGATCTCGCCAAGCTGCAGCGGGTGATTCGTGCTGCTGGGAGGGAGGGTGCCCTCCCTCAAATCACTGCATGATGCCAGGCCACTATTGTGTCAAGGATTTGCAGCTTTTTTCATGCGGTGTTGTTTTGTTGCATTTGAAGATTTCCCCTGGGACATCCAGCAAAAGCGACAAGCTTCACTACTAGAGCCAGAGAGAGATCAAGACACCAAGGCCTGTGTTGGTTCTGTGCATTACACATTGGCCAATAAAGGAATCTCACATTTGACATGACAGAGTGGCGCTCTACTAACTGAATTCATGAGCCGGGATTGACTTCATGTTCCTGATGTATTATCCCATTACCCATCAACCCTGGCTGGAGATGCTCCAGCACAACAATATAAACGTTTAATGCTAGTCCGGCCCATGAGTTTAATGTTGCAGCATTCCCAAAGTAAGGGGGCACCAGGCCACAGGTTAGCCGGTATAAGCGGCATAGGTGCCGACAGACACAGGAAACAGATTAAAGCCAGTCAATCTTTTATTTATTGATCTTTTTATTTCTCTTGTACTGGCGTCCGGGCTTAGGACACGGGGGACCACCCCTCTGCTCGGCGGTTGCAAGTCGGGTTGCGCCTCGGACATATAAAAAGAAGACATAATAAAGCACAGCACAACACACAATTTTGGAATCACGCACCCGCCGGGCTAAAAAACAAAAACACAGTGCTATCAAATGAGGACTAACAATAAAAGCACTAAATCACACATCACGACACGCATACCACTACACACGTGCCCCTATCTAAGCTGGGCTGAAGCAACACCTCGATCTCAATGCCTAATTGGTTAACTGGCGCTAGTTGTAATAGCTTGGGAGCCAAAAATCAATGTTAGTCGTAGTCATATTTTCGCCATTGCATCCCAATTTAGTCTTAGTCTTAGTCACAATGACGAAAATCAATTTTAGTCGTAGTCATATTTTCGTCATTGCATCCCAAGTGATGAAAATAAATTTTAGTCGTAGTCAAATTTTAGTCAGTTTAGATTTGCGGCACGCTGTTGTCCATGTGAGAAAGGAAAAATTGCCGATTGGGCTGCTGCTGTCATATATGCTATATACAGGGGTGCACATAAAGGTACTTTATTTCGGTGGGCAGCCGCGTGCGCAGCGCCCGGGGGCCAACTCCAGATTCTGAGCCAATGCCTTGGCCAGGGGCACTGAACGGAGCAGGTAAACTAGAACATGTTTTTGGTGGTGGGGGAAACCGGAGTAACCGGAGGAAACCCACGCAGACACGGGGAGAACATGTGAATTCCACACAGAAAGGACCTGTCTGAGACCTTCTAGCTGTGAATCAGCAATGCTAACCACTGCGCCACCATGCTGCACATAACATATATACATATATACATATATACATATATACATATATACATATATACATATATATACTGATTATTCTTTTAGATTTTTTTTTTGTTTCGTTTTTAATTCATTGACACATCAAAAATTAGACACCTCATTGTGACACAGAAACCTTTATATAAGTAGTATAATGCAATGTATTAATAATGAACCCACACTAAAAATGTACTCTAATAATGTAATAGCATGCAATATACTGAATTTATTAACATTTGGAAGAATTAAATAAAATATAATACATAATTAGCGAGGGCTCCTCCTGGTGTTTTTTACGAGCCGTGCACACCCAGGCTAGGCTCGTGTTGACGCGGTTACCGCCGGTGCCGTATGTAAGTATGTCGCGACAGTTGTGTTTTAAATATCTACCCACGTGTTGTACCGATTCGAAATTCTTAATATAAAAATGAGTTAATCTTTATTACATGTCATCATTGGAACACGCTACAGCTGCGAGGTGTTTTGTCGGACTGTGATGCAATGGAAAAATTAACGCTGAAAAACGTTTCGAAACTGGATTACTAACCGGAGGACTACTGCAAACGATGGGAGATTACTTTTCAACTTCATCTAGAAATAGGTAAGAACACATGCTTTTATTTTTATCTTATATCTTATATGCATATTGTGGACGTGTGTACCTCCTAGCGGCGCTGTGCGCTGCTCAGGGACAAACTACAACAACGCGTATTATAAATTATAATCATCTACATTTTTCAATGTCCATTCGTCCATGGCTTGTAAATTTCGTCAAGACATAGTCTAGTTAATGAAAATAATCTTTAATTCTCGTCATATTTTCAATTTCTGAGAAGATTTTTTGTTCGTCATTGTCTCGTCATGGTCACGGCAAAAAGGGTCGTTGACGAAGTATTTCCGTCATCGTCATCGTTGACGAAATTAACACTGGTTGGTTGGTCCTGTGCTAGCTGTCCTGGCGACCTATCTACCTATTTATTTATTTTGTCAGAAAATAATAAGGGAATAATAAGAAGGGAACGTAATCATAAAGTGAAGGGGAAGTGTACGTATGATATGCCCGTGTCGTAGCAGACCACAATGTTACACCAATGTTAGATGTTGTCTGGAATAATGTTCCCACTGTGTGTCTACCACACTTCTTCAATATGCTATTCATGTTCAGGAAAAACACACTGAAGTTGAATCACTGGCATTTCAGAACTTTCAGGGTTTTTTTTTTTAGGAATACCTGATGTGTCCCAGTGTCATCACCGGGGCTCAGGTAATTTCAGTTTAAGATTTACAGGGACAATTTTACTCTTTCTTACCAGGGGCCCTCCCATATGATCTCATGATTCTTGGCCAATCATGATCGGTCGAGCGCTCTGCTTTGTGTCAGTTTCACTTCACAATTCCTGTTGTGTAGGATTGATTTTGTGGTGTCTAGGAGATGGTCCTTGAGTTCTCGGCAAATCTGTGATATATAGTACATTATATTCACATGGAAATGCAATAACAGATTTACACTGCTTCTCTAGTTAACACAAGCTAACACTATTGGAGGAAAGTGGACGTGTGGGCCAGTAACCACTATTTTAGGACGTAATTTTACCGTTGCCCGCTGAGGGGCCTGTTAGTCATGGCAGTAAATGGCTGCACCACAGAGCCAACACAGTCAAATTCCCTGTCTGTGTCATAGACCTGGTAATAAAGTTATTCTGAGTTTGAATGTACTATCAATGAAGGAGGCTGGCACAAATAACTTGTCGACCACACATAGTTGGCATTAGTGTAGAATTTGAAAATGGGAAAACTAATCGCAGCACATTAGCATGTGGTGTGAGGCTGTGAGTCGAGTGATGAGAGGACCAGCCCATTTAAAGGAAAACACTGCCGAAAATCCATACTGAAATATGTTCTTCCCTGATGTTAGCCGAGTTGATACATGCCTATCTTGTCACCATGCATGCACTCACTCTGCGTGCAGTGGTTCATAGCAGTTAGCCCAGCTTAGCCCTAGGGACCCAAACGAGGGTGATGATAGAAACAATTCCTATTCAAGTCCTGAAGTCTGAAGTTGGATTGCACAAAATCAAATGCAGAGATGTTCTGTTGCTCGTATCTTCACTCTTAAAATCAGGGAAGCAAATATTACACATTTTTTCTTGCGTTTCCCATTAAGTTTGTTCATGTTATTCAAAAAGTAATCTATTGTGGCGATACACATATTTTATTATTGAGTCCACTCCACAGGACAGAACCTTTTTTATCATATTTGGTCATGGATGCAGGAGGTTATGCGACTTTGCCCAGCAACACTGCATTGAAGATGTGGTTGGCTCATGGCAAGTGCATTGTGACATAATCTTAGCCGTGCTTGATAAAAGCACTGGTCAGTGTCAACTGACCTGTCTCCATTCTTCTAACTTCTTACCTCTACACTGTCAACTTAAGTAGTAAGTGAATCCATCAAATGGCACAGATATTGTTTACATAATATTGAATAAAAGATTATATTAATTAGCATTAGCTTTTCAAAAGATGTACTGTTACTCATTTAGAAAGGACTCAGCCCAACTAGACATACCTTTGAAGTCTTTGGGAGTTTCAGCTGCAAGAAGAGTGAATTACTCCTCTCCGATCCTCCGTGGATCTGAACCATCTGAGGTAGCTCTGGGCCGGCTGCCTGGGTGCCACATGATTTTATATACAAAATACTTTAACAAAGTGATTGGATAATCCTGCAAATCCTGTTCCCATTCTCGCCTGGGTCCCCTACGCTGCCATAATGTAGGCTTCTATCCTGTAATGGTTAAAGTAAGGCGATGGGTCATCCCTTTTTTTCATGAACTTGTCAGTAGATCAGTAGAATTTTTTTTTGAGACAAAAGCAACCTCTCCGAACTTTGAGATTATACATTCTGATTCACTTTCGCTTGCATTCATTGATAAAACAAGATGCAGAAAGGAGGTCAGACATGTCCAGCATCACAGCAAGATGACTGTGGCTAGCAACTAAGCTAAGCTAACCACTAGCTTAACCGCTAGCTAAGTGCCGGCTGTACAAACTGGCCAACGGTTACCATGCATCATGTTGGCTCGACTCAATGTGACAGTGTCCTCAAACTGCCGACACAGCGTTTTGCTGCAGTGGTCGGAACTTTTGACTCGAAATCCTTGGGTCAGCGCTTCCAGCATGTACCCTCCTCAGACCAAATCACTGACTTTACTGAAGCAAACTAATTATTTGATTTGTCCATAGTTTGTTCTACAGCAACTCACTATAAAAAAAGACATCCACAAATGTGATCCGTTACAGTGCAGAAAATACATATGTTTCTTATAAGGCGCACCGCACTATAAGGGGGTGCACGCCTGCGTTTCGACGGCTCTCCGTTCCGACATGAATTTGCCGTGATGTAAAGTGCGAAATAGTGAGTCCCGACGGACGCGGGGACAGAACTGGGCTTGGCTTGGTCTCATTTTCTTGATCCCTCTCTTGCTCTAGCCGGGAAGCTTGTCACTTTTGCTTGGTCCACCAGGGGGCAGGGCTCTGAACCAGTTCAAGGAACGAAAACCGGAAACGAACGCAATTTCACAGCATTTTGCAAAGAGCGGGAACAAAAACGAAAAAAGATTTCTTCAACTGTTCTGGAACAGAAACGGAACATTATGAAATCCACAAAACCGGTTCAAAACTTTTTTTTTTTTTTCCCTTTATATTTTAGTGTATCCTATGTCTGGGAGACTATTTCCGTCCACTTTCACTGTCAGTCATCAAGCCCCATGCATCTGGGGCTACATCTTGTGGACAGACGAGGAAGCGAATGTAATGGCATTAATACAGTTGCTCTGAAGTTTGAAAGTCCACCAAATAAAGTTTGTATAACTATATCTAAACGTAACATTGCACAATATAAGGAACTTTAAGAACGAACGAAATGTTTGTGTTCCAAACCGGTTCAGGACCAATATTTTGGTGGCGGAACGGTTCCGAGAACGTTAAATATAGACCTTCCTGAAACGTTTGGAACGTTTTACAAATAATTTCGTTTTCAAGCCCTGCCAGGGGGAATCTTACAATGAAGCAACATTGCGATAGTACTACTCAGATCTTTACAATATGTCCATTGTAAAAAATGATTCTATTGATAATTTCTGTGTCAACTCATTTAAGTAATTTCGTACGCTTACACTACCCCCAACTGGTGCACATGTTGTACTGAATGTGGAGAAGTATGTGATCGAGACTCATCATAGTCCTTCGAATGCTCTGTGTTTCTATGAAAGACAATACTTAATGCAATACTGAATCCACTTCACATCCTAATGCCGGTTAAATGTAGCGACCTCCATATGTTTAGCACTGAAAGACTTAAACACAAACACTATTAAACAACAAATTAAACAGTGTCTTCATATTGTTGATCATTTTTTAAATGCAGAACAGCAACAACTGTTTCCAAGTCACTGTCACTGGCCAAAGCCATGTGCCATAAAAGAATGGTACACAAATGACTCATCACAATGTAATTGTCAACATATTGTCTCTCTGCCACCACTCAGTGGAGAGATAGAACATCATACTGAACATGACAAATGTTAACGATGAGACGGAATGTTCCAACAGCACTGGAACGGGGGCCTCTGGAGGAGAATCAGAATCGTTTTATCCGTTACGTCGTAATGATGGCGGGTAGCTGGGGATCGTCCAATCTTCCGAAATCCCTCATAAAAATAAAAAATATTAACGCCAAATCTGACGCATTGGTGAAATGATGACCCCCCGCCCTCACACAATTAACCGATAATTATCGCGGGAATATACATTAAAAAATCAATTAGGAAAGATCTTTAAATAGATTAAAACAAGCTGCTAAGATTGGAGTATTTTTATTGGAATTCCCATAGGGCTCGGTTTTCTGAGTCTAGGCTCTGCCCATACCAACCCGGAAGTAGGCACGGACATCAAAGCGAATGCGGTGTCCATTTTTATATTCAGTCATACTATTCCCCATTGTGGAGGCTGTTGTTGAACGCCTTGTGTACTGCTCGCTGTGTGGACCTGTCAAGAGGGAACGTTTCTCAGCGTTTCTTCTTCATCGCTCGCATTTCAACATCTGACGTCCACATGGGAGCGGCTGAGAGGAAGAAAGACCGACTGGTGGCTGCCCCAGCAGCAGGCACCCTGAGTCATCTCCAATATTTACATTCCACAGCTTGGGGAACAAGGCCATAGTGGTAGCACTTCATTCGCTTCCATTTCCCCAATCAGCCAGTCAGCCAGCGCTTTAACCTTCCACAAACACTCGTGCAGGACTGGCTCTCTGCTGCCTGCGTCCTGTTGTTATAACATTAAACATACTTTACCGGCGGCATCTCGCTGACCAGCATCTGCATCGACTTATACTTATCTTATTATTTATTCTTATTATACTGTCTTATTATTTACGACTAGGCATTGAGAGCTGCAACTACCAGTTATTGCAGTCATTGACAGAGCTGGGAAATGGTAACATTTGGATTACTTTTTAGAAAAAAAATGGGAATCAAATTATTTCGTAAATGATTTGCTATGAGCTATAGCTCTTCAATTATTAATATTGTAATGATGGGGCGCCATCACGTGGAGGAGCGGGAGATACGTCTGGATGCGGTCAACAAGGGGCCAAGCTTGGCTACTTGCCAAGCGTCATCCAGATCTTATTTGTACCACGCTGTTAGTGACACCACAGTCACCAACGGTTTCCTACACACTCCCTACAATATACTCGGAAAACACCTTAAAAATCAGTAGTCTCAAATCTGTGGCCTGCGGAACAATTGCGGCCCCTCAGATGATATTTTAAATAATTTAACATTTTACATTATATTTAAGTAACTAAACATTCTTCTAACATTCTAAAAAAAAATTTAAATATGTTTGCGGATGTGTTGGTTACAAAGTGTGCACATTTGGTGGAGATTGACTCAGTAACTTTGAAGAGAAAAATACTTTCATAATTACCCATCCAGTATTCAGGAGTAATTTTTGCTTCAGCGGTTTAAAGTTCTCCATTTTAACAAAGTTTGAGCGCGAGCAATACCTCAAATTGAAAATACTGAGTAACTTTCAGTGAAAATCAATAAATAAATTAACGCGCTCAAGAGAGAGACAGAGAGAGGCCGAGAGCGCCCAAGAGAGAGAAAGACCGAGAGATATGACACCAACATATGTGCCAACAGTTCTCAACGGGTGTTGCTAAATGCCAATTTAATGTAACAAGTAGCGAATTGCTGACATCTCAGAAAAAAGAAGTTTTTTGCACCTCAAATTTACTGGAGTAAAAGTAGAAAGTAACTTGTGAAAAATGTACTCCAAAAGTTAAAAAAGTAAACAAAAAAAATTGTAACGGAGTAAATGCAATGAATTACTGCCCATCTCTAAACACTGCTGCCACCTGTATCCACGTCGATGTAGTTCGAAGCAGTGGATGAGGTCACTGGCTAATGATGTTATGCTTGGTGGAGCGTGCCAGCCACGATGGATTTTATGAATGGCTCTCCGAGAGATGTGGAGTCAGCTCCGCTTCCTGGAAGCGAGCAAAGTCATTACCGTCGCCATGGAAACGCCATGTTGCTGGCCGCACCGCCGCAATGTTAACACTCAGCGCCTGACGAAGCCCGTTGTTGATTCCCGACCCCACCACAACACTAACAATAGCACAGTAGAAGCAGCTTTGCTGCTGGCTGACCCACCACAATGCAACGCCCCCAAGTAGCAGTAGTTTCTTAACTCATTGCACATTGCACAAAATAAGGAACTTTAAGAACAAACACGATTTTTCAATCTTTCAAAAACAACTGTTTAGAATGAAACGTTTGAAAGACAATTTCGTTTTCAAGTTATTTTTTCCGGCATCAGCGCCGTTTTTCCATCTTTATTGGATAGGATTAGTCGGAAACTGGGTTGAAGAGATTGGGACATTGCAGACAAGTCGACGAGCGGAGTCGAACTCGTGACACTGTGGACGCTGCGGTAGACACAGCGCCACTAACATGCGTTAGGTCCATAACCACTCAGCCAACGCGGACCCCAATTGTATCACTTCAAACTGCTGGTAAACTGTTCATCTTCGTGCTACTTAACAATGAAACTCTGCTAGTGGTGTTTCATTTTTTTGTTGTTGAAAATTTCACTTACTGCCCTCAGGTGGTGGAAGGCTGTATCGTGTTAAATGCCTTCATCAACACATTCAGACCTTTTGCAGACCCCGTGTTTAAAACAGTAATTCCTCCGCGGACCACCAGGGGTGTCCCTGCGGACCCCTAGGGGTCCTCGGACCCCTGGTTAAGAAATGGGGCCTTAACTCATTGACTGCTATTGACTGTCATAAAAGAAGTCAACTTAAATACAACTGTTCACTACCAAAGACACCACACCGTAGGTTACAGTGTCACCTTTTGACAGA
>OMKY01175205.1:0-10007 GCA_900302395.1 Bregmaceros cantori
TGTTTCTAGTAAGATAGGTCCTGCAATGACCATAAAATGCCGGCAGGGGGCAGACGTGCAGACAGTTAAATTACTCAATTACAAACGGATTTAAATATATTATAGTACAAAATGTAAAACAAGCATTCGTTAAAAGACAAATGGATAAGTTCACATCACAGATCAGCATTTGTTTCTTCTTAAAATAGATGAATGCAGTGCAACTTTGTAGGTGTATTGTGAGTGCAACTTTTAACGTTTGCTAGCGAACTCCTCGCCGCGGGCGGCATGGGGGATCGCAGACCGCACTGTTTAAACTCCCATGCCCTGAAATAAAATACAGGGTTAAGTTCATGTTACGGCTCCATATATCGGCGTTGCAGACCATAGCACCACATCCCGATGCAACGCGGTGCCTCGAGTAACGTGGAAGCCGCTGTAATCTTTATCAGTTTTGTAGCGACAGACCGCGGAAAGTTTGGGACAGTGGGCCAGCCATCTTTAGCATAACAACAGACTGTTCGCTGGAGGTCCGTTTTCTAGGTGTTGGAAAATATTTTACAGTGCGGTGTAGACTAGTAGTTGCAAAGCCGAACCAATTCCACATGATAGATTTAAAGTGCTGCCTGCAGCCGTGCAGCGACGCGCCTCCAGTGAGGAGGAACTTGTGTATGAAGAAGGGGGGCGTGTCCGAGGGGGAAACACGAGGCGCTACCGTAAATACGCTGGGTGATGGTAAAATCGATTTGACTCCATTTGCCATCGTCCGAACAAATAAATCCGATTTCGATTTCAAATCGATTTATCGTGCAGCTCTATTATCAATTCATTTTTTTTTCAATTCACTTCCTTTTGAATCGATCATTACATTTTGAGCAAGAGTGGATTTTAAATTGTTTTGATCCCAGCCCTATAGAGCACTATATAGGGTGAAAAATGGTGAACATCAATGTTCTTTAGACTATGCATTAAAAAGATAATTGTGACACGCAATGCATATTAAAGGCCAGAACTACGGACATGGCGGGTGGCGAAGAGCGCGGCAGATTGAACAGCAGTCGACCAAGGCAAATAGTAATATAATATGAATGTGCTTTTGACTTCATTTGATAGAGTTTATATATTTAAATATCGGGTCTTTGGAAACTGGGCATCCAATTATCTCCAGGCAATGACGTGGCTATGTGACAGCAATGATGTAATCTAAAAGTGCCACCGCCAGTGTCCAAAATCTTGGTAGTTGTTGGTGACTGGACTATATTGTGAGTGCCATGTTGCGGAGCAATTTTATACACAGCCACACATTCACAGATCACACAGGTGCTAGGGGTGAATGATTTGGCTCAAAAGGGATTTTGATCTCTGAAATCTTGATTTGATAGATTTTGATTCTGGAATTGATTATATGGAACTCACTCTTGGTGGTGCCATTCAATATAATTTCATGAATTGTATTAAATATAGCCAAGTATATTGATGTGTTGCAATTATCATGGGCGTTAAATTGATATTTGCGTAGTTTTACGATATCGACAAATTGCCATTTCTAATATTTCGAGAAGCGGAGATGGTGCTTGAATCATAGATAGTTGTTGAATTAATTTCCCATCAAACCAAGAGTGAATTGCTTCATAATATTAAAATCCAACTTGCGGAGAAAATTATATCAAAAGCAATAGGACATTAGTAACTGAGGAATTATTTTTAATGTAATAATTTTTATTGTTTGTGTTTATCGTTTTATTGTGTAATTTACAAATATTTAGGTTACAATTATATTACCACCTCGTTTTGATTAGGTTGAAAATGGTGGACAGGCACTTTGCCTGTCTACCTCTAGGTACTTGGCTACCTACCTGTTCGCACTTTTCTCCCCCCTGCGACATATAGCTTACACTTATAAGCTTAAAATAATCATTTTTGTCAATATCGCCCAAACCTAACACACACTGGGGTCCCCATGCTGTGGTCTAATAAAGATTTAGTGAGTCTCGCCCCCCCTCCAAAACTCAAAGGTATTGGTTTAGACAGTCGTCGGCTCGTTGCAAACACTCTGGGGTATCAACAGTCTCAGCGGAAGCGGGGATTAAGACAAGGATGACTTTGCTTTCAGTAAGGCGGGTCTCTTGAGAGACACTGGGCCCCTGCATTCAGCGAGGCTGGTCTCTTAATCCCTCTCTGGCTCTTGTTGAGATGCTTTGTCGCATTTGCTGGATGCCCCGGGGAAAATATTAAACGCAACACACAAAAACACACACACACACACACACACCGATTGAGACACTGGCATGTGTGTGATGAGGCACATAATGTCCTCCCATGTTGCTCAATGTTCTTTGGCAAACTGTTACATGTTGAGACCTGTGTGTGTGTGTCTGTGTGTGTTTTGTGAAGTATGACTGGACCATGGAGTTAGGGCCCTCCACACCTAACCATGATCAGACTAAGGCTGCATGAGGAAAAAAATTACAGATCAATCGTGAGGAAAAAAAATGGCTGATAAGGAGTAATTATTGCAGCTTCAGGTGCCATACTCTCTATAGACAAGTTCGGGGGGTACTTCCGGTCTCTGAGCGCCACTTCCGGTGTCATTTACTTGCCGTGGATTTGTCTATTCGGTGGGAGCACACACCTACAGGGTTATTTAAAATTTGTGGTGGTAACTTGCGCCTCACCCAAATGTATCGTGCGGCTCTGTGACTCACAAACGCATGATTTAATAATCAGTTCAACCCATTCCATTGTCTCATTCCTTTTGGAAGTACTAGTAGAAGCAGCCAGCCTATTGGTCCAGAAGAACATGTGACCACTCGGTGAGTAACTTCAAGTAGGATTTTGACTGTATTTCAATATTTATACAAAAAGGTTAACGAAGTAAGGAGAGTGATGTGTAACTGGTCACAGAGCGAAATCTAGTGGTCGGATTTTGAATTGGTGACCTTTTTGTGTTTTTTGTAAGACACCGCGGTCCACTACGACGGAACTCATACAGGCACCGGAAGTGTGTTTCACCCGGCGGGACAAAATGCGAGCCCCCTGTATTTCGCGGTCGTCTATAGTTATGAAGCGCTCTTTCCTTCTCCAGAAGAATGTAAGAGAGCACAGTCTGCTGCTAATCAATGACTGCATTGGAAAAAGCTCCTGATAGGCATACAGTGTGTGTGAGCCAAGGTCACCATCTTGATCAATAAACAGCAAATAATTCTAAAAATAGTACAATCATTGTGTAACGTTGCAAGCATTGTGTGCCAATGCCTGTGATTACCCAAGGCAGCGTGTCTGGCTCCATGTTAAGGCCCATTCATACCTCATGTAAACTACTAATACTAGTACTAATTATAAACAACTTCTCCTTTTTCAGAATACACACAAAACACTGCACATTTCATCAAAGCTTGTCAACCAGAACCTCTCGCAAATTATGATGATATTGTCTTTAACAATAACCTTGGATGTTTCCTCTAGCAGTGCACAAGCTTCGTGTTTCACTGCTGCGCTGTCACTAGATCTGGGAGAAAGACATGTGAGAGCCAAGTCGGAAAGCGGAGATGGTTTAGTGCTTGGGGCAGCCAATAGCCGAGCTCTTCGCATTTGAAAATCATTAATTTCCACAAATACAGCATAGCTGGACACCATTGATCCACTGGTTTGTTTCTGCTGAAAATCAATTTTAGTGGAAAGCAATGCTGGGACGAAAACACTATTCCGCGAACCTCCACTTTTGGAGTCTTTTGGCTGTTATCATGCTAATGCGAAGATGCAAAGTGAAGGATGCGTAGGATGTGTTTTTCACTGAACTTTGATAGCACAAAGATGCTTTTTCCTCACATTGTGTAGATTATTTTGCATCTCATTGCATTGCGTGACAAGGACTCAAGAAGTCCTAAGGGGCAATGTGTGCTTGTATTTCTCGTTGCAGCAAGCATTGATTCTACAAATTGTTCATTTGCAGAATCACAAACGGTTGCCACATTTGAATTCACAACCAATTTTACAGGTAGTTGAATGATGAAATTCCTTCTTTTTAAAGGAAATCTGAATCAAACCAAAAATTGAGAGATTAACAAGTGCAGTACCTGCATTTATTTCTTCAAAATGCTGTGATTTGGCCAGAAATCTGCAATTTTTTTGTGATGCACACCCATGTTCTGGAGACTATTGCTAAAGAATGGAAATGGGTACAAACAAACTTTTTTTTCTGATGATGAAGGAAAGTAAGTTCCAAAGGAAAGTATATCTGTTGTTGACATGGGCACAGAATTCAATTTTCTATGGGTCTTGAAAAATCACTCAAATATTGAGGAAAAACCGTGACGTTGGGGTGTTCTGAATTTGAAAATGGCTGACACTCAATGAGTTAATAAGCCCATTCATCCCATCACTCCCAGTGACAGACTGCCGCTTGCCCTGTAGCCTGATCTGAGTCCTAATGCCCTAATGCCCTGCTTAGCGCCGCTCACTTCCTCTCACACTAATTGGTGCTGGCTACGAGCCCGAGGGGCTTTAGAACTGATCACCTTCTCCCCACGTCTGAGTCTAGCTTTATACAGTTCATGCTGGTTCCTCAAGTCTGTGACAATTAGGTCTGGCAATCGATTTGAAATTCTTCCTTCTTCTGTCTTTTTTTTTCTTTTTTTTTTCATTTTTTTGGTTAACCCTTTGTATGCTTAAGATGTGCAGAGACGTCATAAATCCACGAGTGGTGTGCATAAGATGTCTATGTGCGTTTTAGCACTTTTTCGTTGTGACGTCACCATGAACATCCGGGCTAACCCCTGAGATGAAATCCAAACTTGCATCATAAAGAAAAACAACGCAGTACAGGTGGTATTATAGTGGTTTTATTATATCGTATTATATTTGACTGCATAATATTATTGTTGTTACTATTTTTGACAGTGCTTCTTCTCTATGTATATTTTTCTATTTACTACTTCTCAAAGTGTAATTATACTATATTTTTTACTATGTCATATTTACTATACCAGGGTGTGAACCAAATGTCTGAAATTATTTAAATATTCAATAAAGGTGATTCTGACTCTGAAAAGATGTTGACTTTTGGCAGGCAACATTTCTATACATTTAACTTGTAAATAAACTAAGATGATTTATTAGTGTGTATACATAGTTGTTGTTTGTGTTCTTAGGAATGAATGATGACCTTTTGGAAGCAGCATCTAATTTTGCTGTACTTGTACAATGACAATAAAGAAAAAAACTTGAAAGATTGTTCTTGGTAATATACCAGCAAGCAGAGATCTAATGGGCTGATACAGGGCAGGTATACCTTGTCCTGACTGCACCTGTCCACTACGCTGGGGTTAAAGGGATTGACACGGCGTAGCAGGTAACCTTATTAAAGTCTGTCAGTCTGAGAAGGTGTTGGCGTGGCTGTAAACACGTGACGACAAACAACACTAAGTCGTTGTTTACACACATTCACCGACAGCATACATCTCAAAGCATCGTAGAGAGTAGGAGTGCAACGATTATTCTGCTAATCGTTGACTAATCGATTGAGAAATTAAACAGCAATTATTTTAATAATTGATCATCTGGAAGGAAATTAATCATTGGTATTGTCGAATTTTTTTTTCCGACGTTGGTCCACACACATTTTTCATTAATTAATAATTTCTGAAAATATGATGTATTAGCTCATTCAGTGCCACAGACGCGTTGGCGCATCTATGTTTTTTTGCCAAAAAAATAGATTGGGTGCAAAGGATTAAAGACTCACGGTTTGGATGAAGACATAAGTTTGTCTTTTGTGTATGAAAACTTGGTAAAATAAATATATTTTAATATATGATGTCTGTGATCCACCCATCTTTGCCAACCTTGCTGAACTGTGTTGAAGAATCCTGAATAAAGGACTCTTCATTGGAGAAATCGCAAGATCATTTGTGATGTTTGGGAAACGACCCAAGGTGCATTCGGCAAACTGTAATGTTGAGAGGCACCACTAGCTAAGGCTAATACCCCCAGGAATCAACCAAATGAAAAGGCACTGAATATGGCTCCTCTTGTTGTTGCAACAGCCATCCGCTTCGGCCGCATGCCCCAGTCGGAGAAGCTGAAGCTAAAGGCAGAGTTGGTGACCGGGGAGCGCGAGGTGGAGGATCCCCGGCAGGCCGACCAGAAGACACTGGCCCGACAGATTTACGAGGCCTACCTCAAGAACTTCAACATGAACAAGGCCAAGGCTCGCACCATCCTCACTGGAAAGACCACCACGCCGGTGAGTCGATGGCTCTCCTTCTTGTCTTTTTGTGAGGTGGGCGAGCACAAAAATACATATAAAATATTCTCCAAAGGAAATGTTCTGATGAAGTTCAAAACAACGGTTCCATGCACAACTTTTTCCATTATCCTGCTGACAGACAAACCAACGCGACCGAAAACATATCCTGCTCAGCGTAGGTAACAATTGAATTACACACTCTGACACAGACTTCTCACAATTCATGTACCGTAATATGTGTTGTGTTCATTTTCATATTTTGTTTTAGTTTTTTTTATAATTTATTTTGATTTTTTTTTTTTCCTGGAATTAATTGATATTAAATTTATGTGCATGAATTGACGGGGAAAGCCAGCCCAAAATTGCCGAAAATGATTAATATCTTTGGCGATTATCGATTATTAAAATAGTTGCAGAGTAATTTCATAATTGTTTATTCAACAATTAGTAGACTAATTGTTGTAACCTTAATTGCGCCACAATGCAGGGTACAGTAGTAAACACAAGAGGGTGTCTGCAGCGTGTCTACGCCTGCACGACTCCTATCAGGTGACAGTGAGTAACGATCAGATTACCGAATTCCTGGCGCGGGTCGTGTGTTGTCAGGTGGAGAGAGAGTGTGCATGTGTGTGCTGCGTCCGATGCAGAGGTTTGGCGGGGACATGGAATGCTGTCCTCGTGTCCGGGCCGTGACCTGAAAGCACTGAAGTCTCTGCCACTAGGGTGACTGCGTGCCACCGGACAGAAATAGCGCTCCAATCAATGCATGTGGATCATCATCATATCTTTATCGGTTTAAAGTCCGCTTTCCACTGGGTTGGACTGGACTTGCATCAGAGACTTTCTATATACTGTATATGTTGGTCCTGGTGACATCACAGATTGGGGGGGTGCCCATATACTGTATATAATAATGGACACCGCTTTCGTTTTGATGTCCGTGCCTACTTCCGGGTTGGTATGGGCCTCAGGCTGGTGGAACTTAGTCTCAGAAAACCGAGGCCTATGGGAATTCCAATACAAATATTCCAATCTTAGCGCCCTGTTTTAACCAATTTAAAGATCTTTCCTAATTGATTTTTTTAATGTATATTGTCGGGATAATTAACGGTTCATTGTGTGATGGGGGTCATAATTTCACAAACGCGTCACATTTGGCGTTAATATTTTTTATTTCAGCTCCCATAAGATCCCATTCATTCTGACTGTCGTTGGCGCCCCTAGCGGATGGTACCACCGGAAGAAATCGCGTGGGGGGTGTCTCTCTCTCTCTCTCTCTCTCTCTCTCTCTCTCTCATATACTATATAGCTCTATATAGCTCTCTCTATCTCACCTGGTACCGGATATACGGGTACTTTCAACAATGGCAGCGCACAGTCAGCGGGCACAAAAATGTTTGATTAAAGCAATGGGATGACGTCATGCACGCTGCATCTACTTTATATACAGTCTATGAAAACTACATAATATATCACATTTATGCAGTAGTGTTTCATTATGATGCATTACCTAATGTTAATAGTTCCTTTAGATCATCGTTGTGCAAACCAAAAAAAAATGTATATAGTACATAAAAAGGAACAAGTCTGTTTTGAGATAGTAAAGAGTAAAAAATACTCATATTTTGTGTGGAAATGTACAAGTAAAAAGTCATCAGAGAAATAAATACTTCAATAAGTACTACTTATTTTTTTACTTGCAAAAAGTACTGTACTAAAGTACTGTTACTTCGTTACTTGCCATCTCTGGTGTTATGGAGTGTATGGTCGGCCGCTGACCATTTTTAAAAGTGAATGAATGTGAGCCGCTACATACACATTAACCCGGCCTGCCTCATGCGCGGCTGCATTCCAGAAGCGTCTCCTATGACAAGCTCCTCTGTCCTCAAGATGCCTTCAGGATTTATGAGACGTTGGGACTGTTGCCATCCACTGAGTCGACGACTCCTGATTCTCATGTCATCGTCTATGACGGGAATTTCATATTTACTGGATGACGTAAACTAATGATACTGAAGGATAAATCGCAATAGTTGATAAACCACGGTGGGAACACCGCAAGGGGGGCGCACCGCAGTTAATCCAAAACCGCTTGGGAAAGAGAATGGCTTTTTATGCGTGATTAGTGCATTATAAATTTAGAAGCTGTGAAGTCTCAACTTCGTCCGCTTACTGTCTTGAAGGCTGAAGCACTGCATTTATGATGCCTGGTAGACATACACACACATTCAGCCTGCAGCTTCACTATTCTTGAAAAAAAAGCTTGGTCATAAAGACATTAAATGAAGCTGTGTATTGTTTAAAAAAAAAACGCAAATGAAACATGCTCAGTTTTAGATTATTTTTACTAATACGGTGAAGTTAAAAAAAATGTGCCACCCACCCCCTCATGAACAAAGCAAAAAACGCAACTACAAAACCGCAATATATCGCAGTGATAGAAAAAACAACATTTTTAATTTGAAGCAAAACCGCGCAACTCTAACATAAACCAACATTGAACATTGCTAACGGTTGTGGTTGGAGATGACATTACAAATACATACATACCAAAATATATCATGATTATAATTATAATTATATCATTTTTCACATATGTTGATCAATACAGCATCCTTCCTTTCACCTTGACCATGAAGTGGAATTTCTATACGTTTCACACTGGTCCCTATTTTTTTAATGAGCGTGGAATTTATTATATTTTTAATTGCCATCTCTGCTTACTGTCATGACTGTTCAGCAGTTAGAGTTAAAGGAACAGAGCCTGTCGTTCAGGGTGCCTTTCCATTAGAGTTTGTTGCTGAAAATCCCGAAAATACCAAGTGGATGGGAAGAGATGTGGCATTGATACGCGCTGCAAGAATTTGCGGCCACGCCAATGTCATTCGACGCACACATGCGCAGGCATTAGACGTAGAAATGAGCAAGGCGGTGGACGCTTCCTGTCTGCTGTCCTCACATGCTCTGTCTCTGTCCACTTCCTGTCCTCTGTCCTCACATGCTCTGTCTCTGTCCACTTCCTGTCTGCTGTCCTCACATGCTCTGTCTCTGTCCACTTCCTGTCTGCTGTCCTCACATGCTCTGTCTCTGTCCACTTCCTGTCTGCTGTCCTCACATGCTCTGTCTCTGTTCACTTCCTGTCTGCTGTCATCACATTCACTCTCTCTGTCCACTTCCTGTCTGCTGTCCTCACATGCTCCATTTCTGTCCACTTCCTGTCTGCTGTCCTCACATGCTCTGTCTCTGTCCACTTCCTGTCTGCTGTCCTCAAATTCTGTGTCTCTGTGCACTTCCTGTCTGCTGTCCTCACATGCTGTCTCTGTCCACTTCCTGTCTGCTGTCCTCGGATGCTCTGTCTCTGTCCACCTCCTGTCTGCTGCCCTCGGATGCTCTGTACCTGTTCACTTCCTGTCTGCTGTCCTCACATGCTCCGTCTCTGATCACTTCCTGTCTGCTGTCCTCACATGCTCTGTCTCTGTTCACTTCCTGTCTGCTGTCCTCACATGCTCTGTCTCTGTTCACTTCCTGTCTGCTGTCCTCACCTGCTCTGTCTCTGTTCACTTCCTGTCTGCTGTCCTTGGATGTTCTGTCTCTGTTCACGTCCTGTCTGGTGTCCTTGGATGCTCTGTCTCTGTTCACTTCCTGTCTGCTGTCCTCACATGCTCCGTCTCTGTCCACTTCCTGTCTGCTGTCCTCACATGCTCTGTCTCTGTTCACTTCCTGTCTGCTGTCCTCACATGCTCTGTCTCTGTCCACTTCCTGTCTGCTGTCCTCACATGCT
>OMKY01175243.1:10966-30013 GCA_900302395.1 Bregmaceros cantori
ACAAGATGGAGCCCCAGATGTATGGGGCTTGATGACTGACAGTGAAAGTGGACGAAAATAGTCTCCTAGACATAGATATGTTAAAATATATAGAGAACGGGAAAAAAAGTTTTTAACCAGTTTTGTGGATTTCATAATGTTCCGTTTCTGTTCCGGAACATTTGAAGAAATATTTTTTAGTTTACGTTTCCGCTCCTCGTGAAATTCCGCTCGTTTTCGGTTTCCGTTTCCGTTCCTTGGACCAGTTCGGAGCCCTGATTTGGACACCCCTACAAAATGGCATGCACCCCATATAGTGCACTATATAGGGTACATGGGGTTTTTGGACACCCCTACAAAATGGCATGCACCCCATATAGTGCACTATATAGGGTACATGGGGTTTTTGGACACCCTTATAAAATGGCATGCGCCCCTTAGAGTGCACTATGTAGGGAATGGGGAGCGATTTTGGACACAACCATACACCTACATCGTCTTGTCTACTGAGCTCAATCCGTCCTTTTTTTTTTTTTTTTTTTTTTTTTTTTTTTAAGTTATTTTTTTCCGGCGTCAGCACTGTTTTTCCATCTTTATTAGATAGGATTAGTCGGAAACTGGGTTGAAGAAATCGGGGGTAGACATTGCAGACAAGTCGACGAGCATAGTCGAACTCGCGACACGGCGAATGCTGCAGTAGACGCAGCTCCACTAACATGAGGTGCGGTGTCCATAACCACTCGGCCAACGCGGACCCTCAATCCGTCCCTCTGTCTCCCCCTACAGACGGTGTCCTACACACAGTTCCTGTACCCGACCAACGTCCTCGGCGGACGCAGGAACACCATGGACTCCACCTCAGGCCTGGCCTTCTCCGCCTCCCGCCAAGCCAGCCACCGGAGCCTCATCCTGGGCCGAGCCAACAGCAACCAAAGCAGCATTGACGCAGGTAACGGTTCTTTCTCAACACGAACAGCTTCTCCAGCCCCGGTTCGTCTCTCCTAATCCCTGTTCCCCTGCTAAAAGTCAATGTCTTTTCCTCCGTTAAAGGAGTTTTTACATTGACAACATTTAAAATTGGCTTTAGGTTACTTAAATGTATACAAGTTAGATGTGTACAAATTTCCCCTGCCAAAAGTCAATGTTTTTTCTCTGTTAAAGGTGTTTTCACATTGACACCCTTAAATTGACTTTGGTTTAACTAAATCTAAACATGTTAAATGGTTACACATTTGTTAGTATTTTTTCAGTTAAAGGAGTTCTGTTAACAACTCTACTGTCCACATTGGATGGCTTAGAACAGGTCTAGCTCGTAGTTAGGTAAACTGCTAGTGTATTTCTTAAACTAAAATCTTAAAACAAAAATTACTTCTGGGAAGCCCCACTAGGCAACCTCTGATGCGATTTTGACGCTATACAAAAATATTGTCAGCAGTTTTGTGCTGACATCATCATCGTCACTCCCATCGGTCGCTACTGAAGACTTTGCCAGCTCTCTCCATCTCTCTCCATCTCTCTCTGTCTTTGGGCACTCGCTTGAGTCTGCAACTTGTCCACTCTTGGATGTTCCCATGGCTTCTTTTTATTGAGAGAGATTGTGACAGGATTAAATCGGAAACTGGGATGACGAGTCGGGGGTGGGGGGGAGGCATTGCAGAAAAGCCGGACAGGGGATTTGAACCTGCAGCACTGCTCAACCCATGGTCTCGGGGACGCGCTGTCTACCCGCTTGGCCACGGCGCACTCTGTTTTTGAGAGTCCTCGTGATCTTGTGACATGTCCGTGCCATTTTAGTGTTTTTTTTTTTTCTTTACAGTGGTTATTAGATCTTCATGACAGGCCCTTTCTCAGGTAGCTGTTGGGGTCATTTGAGACAGAACTACATCACTTCTTGCACAGCCTGGAGGTGTGTCTGGGTTTATTGTGCTGTTGAAAAATGGATGAGACTCCGTCGTGTTGGGACGTTTGGCTGCAGTGTCCACGCTTTCACTTATGTCCAGAGATGGAGTACCCTCATTTATTACTTGAGTAAAAGTAAAAAACAACTTTTAAGTAAGATTTTGAGTAAGATTGCAAAGTACTGATCCAAATATCTACTCAAGTCAAAGTACAGGGTCTGAAATACTGAAGTACTCAAAAGTATTTTTGAAAAGAAAAATGTGAAAGAAAATGTGCCGCTTACGTCGGGATATAATCATGTTTAATGATGATAATAATCATCACGTCACCGTACAGATACATATTGTACATAATGCCACTTGTATGCAGTGGTGTTTACATTATGCTGCATTACCTAATATTAATAGTTCTTGTAGATCAGCGTTGTTGTGGAAACAAAATAGTTTTATTTTGTTCCTCAAAGGCGTTCACTTTGGGATGACTTCAAAAATAAAACAAGAGTATTTATAACTGATACAATGCAGCAGTGAAGTATGAATTGTCGCGGGACTCTCTGCAGCGTGTTGTTGTGGGTTCGCCCCGTCACGCAACGAGACCTCGGCTGTAGAGTGTAGAACGCTATACCAGAAGTGGGTCTCTGTAGTGACTCGTTATTGGGTTCGGCCCGACACGCAACGAGACGTCTGCTGTAGAGCGCTATACCAGCAGCGGGTCTCTATAGCGAGTCGTTGTGGGTTCACCCCGACATTTATTATCTAGCATTAAACCGCTGACAGGAACGGAATTAACCGTTCTGGGAACAATATTTTTTAGTTTTAACTGTTCAAATTTTTTTTTCAAGAACGTACATTTATTGGTGGAACTCGTAACCAGAGACATTATAATTCTGTAATTCCCAGGTTTGAAGATATTGCACGTGTCTGATCTGCCGCGTTTCCTTCCGCAGGCAACGATCTCGGCGAGTTCCGCGAGTATGATCCCAACCTGTTGGACGACCCCCAGTGGCCGTGTGGGAAGCACAAACGAGTGCTTATCTTCCCTTCATACATGGTGCGTTCCTCACACCAAACACCACATCCACACTCATTCTGTAGCAGTAGCCTGGCAAGCCAGACCCAATGGTCTCTCTCCCTCACTCTTGCCCACTTTCATGACTAAGATTCAAGATTCGGTACACACAAATGGAATATTAGTGGGTATGGAACAACTCTCTCAAGATCAACGGGTAATGAATAAGGTCAACACAACATAAGTTATAAAGCAGTTCAGCTAATCTTAGCCGTGAGATATGTTAGCTTGCAGTTCAGCTAATCTTAGCCGTGAGTTATGCTATCTTGCAGTTCAGCTAATCTTAGCCGTGAGTTAAGTTAGCTTGCAGTTCAGCTAATCTTAGCCGTGAGTGAAGTTAGCTTGCAGTTCAGCTAATCTTAGCCATGTGTGAAGTTAGCTTGTAGTTCAGCTAATCTTAGACGTGCGTGAAGTTAGCTTGTAGTTCAGATAATCTTAGCCGTACGTGAAGTTAGCTTGTAGTTCAGCTAATCTCAGCCGTGAGTTAAATTAGTTTGCAGTTCAGCTAATCGTAGACGTGAGTGAAGTTAGCTTGCAGTTCAGCTAATCTTAGCCATGTGTGAAGTTATCTTGTAGTTCAGCTAATCTTAGCCGTGAGTGAAGTTAGCTTGCAGTTCAGCTAATCTTAGCCATGTGTGAAGTTAGCTTGTAGTTGAGCTAATCTTAGCATTGATTGAAGTTAGCTTGCAGCGAAGTTAGCTTGTAGTTCACCGCTCCACCCCTCCATGAATGAATGAGTTGGAACAACAAGAATGATGTTGTTTGGGTGGCACCGTGACCCGTTCAAGGCCGGACCATTCAACCATCCGCACCCCTCCCTCCGCGCCGTACTCTCCCTTTCTCTCCCTCCCACCCAGCAGTTCCCAGCACCACCACCCAAACACACCCCTCCCACTCCACAATAGCTATTGTGTTGACGCCTTCAGGAATGTAGAAATGTGTTGGAGTTTTTTTCTCTCCATGGGGGACCGGAACAACAAAAGTTGTTATTGGGACGTGTGTCGGTGACCTGTCTAGCGTTGTCGAAAGTCTGGCGTTCCTCAACTCCCCTCCCCACACACACACACACATCTTAACTCATTCAGTGCCAGCCCTTTTCAAATGCATTATCTGGCGTCAAAAGAAAGGTAGTTATTAGTTATTAACGCTGCTGTAGTAGGAGCGGCCTTGAATGTCAACAGCCGTTCCCAGTTCTCATGTCGACCGGTGCGGCTGCGCGCACCGGCATGTCCCATTAAGCTAGAAGTTGGAGCCTTCGAGATAATGCGGTCACCCCGTTGGTCCTTACGTGGTCACGTGGTTCTACACGCAGCGTTGTGAGGCATTTTGGACGCACCAACACGGTGCGAAGGAAACACAACATTGAAATACTACTATTACTAGATACTCATTTGACAAATAATTTAGGTAACTTGAATGGAACCTGAATGGAAATGTATTGAACACACTCGTCCGGGGATGCAATCAATGGTCAGGTCTTCTCGTCCAACAGCAAAACAGCCAAGCAAGATGACGCCTTTTCAACTCGTCGTATTGCGGTAACTTGGGGTTCCATTTGGAGAAACGAAAGAAACGTAACACTTGTGCGATGATGCTCAACAGCCTTTAACGCAGCGATTCCCGGGCATGCCGGATTTCGGCAGAGCTTGTGCACTGTGCAGGAATGTAAACAATAGCACGTGTATCCATGCAACTCCGCCCGAGGGGCAGATTTTTGGAAGAGGTGTGACGTCACAATCTCGTCCCTCATAGGTTGGTGATTTTCCTCAAGTTCTGAGAAATATACATCATATTTTATAGTGAATCATTTTTTCAGTATTCTCCAAGCCCCTTAATACAAAAAGTTCACTAGGCGAGATTATCAGATTTTTACAATGGGGTTTGTGTATTAAATGATGTCTACCACTAAGCTGCCAGTCTGAAAAGGTCACTTTGTAATATGGACCCAGAAAGGAAGAAGAAAATAGCAAAATTATTTGCCCACCAATTTGAGCCCGATCAGTGACCTGGCAAAAATACTGAATAAATGCGAGTGCAGTGTCGCTATACACCTCATGCAGCCCGAGAGACGGCACATAGCGCCACCTGGTGACATAAGCAGCACTGCACCCGCATTTATTTACTTTTTTTGAAGTAAAAGCCAAAAATGTGGCCGGTGCGCTGGTGGAGTAGTTAAAAGCACAGTACCATCGCTACTGTAACTATTTTGATCATTGATTAATCTGCCATTTTTACTGACGATTCATCGAGTAATCGTAATTTTGCCTTTAAAATCAGAAATATTATTAACATTATCATTATTATTATTATGAAGCATTGATTAGTATAAAATATTTGCGATATCAATATTGCAAACTTTCACCATCTGCACTTATTGCAAACATTTGTATTTTGGAATATAATTCTTCCATGCTAAATTTAACATATAGGTTTTTCACCCAACCTTACTTATCTTAATTTTATTACATGTGCTGCTGTGGGCGTTCAGTGTTTAATATTCAAGAGTATGGGCGGGGCCATGACACTGGGAATGAAGGCTGGCATTGGGTACAACATTTATTCAACACGTTGGAGTGAAAAAGGGGCCAAACAAGTAAACAATGAATCGCTGCCGATTTAATAGATTCATCAAATCAGTTGCCGATTAATTCATTGATCGATTATCATCGATTAATCAGGTGCTGCTCTAGTGTACAATACAGAGGAACTCTGCACTCCACAATATTTATTGGGTGGACTCCTATGGGAATGTAGAAATGTGTTGTTTTTTTGTTGTTTTTTTACTCCATGGGGGGGCCGGAAAAACAAAAGTTGTTATTGGAACGTGTGTTGTTGTCAAATGTCTGGTGGCGTTCCTCACCCCCCACACACACACACCCTGCGCCCCCCTCAACATCGCACAATACTGTTTGCTATCCGTACACTCCTCCACACTGTATGTCTGCTTTGTATGCAATTTGTATGGGATGTGTATGCCGTGCCAATGTGTGGGATACTGTGCGTGTTTCTGTGTGCAGTGTGTTTACTGTGTGTGTATTTGTGTGTGGTTGTATTACTACTGTGCTGGTCGTGTGTGTGGTTGGTGTTTGTCCGTGTGTGTTGTGCATGTAATGTGTGGGTGTGTGATTTTTTTTTTCTTTTCTGTGGCTGTGCGTCGATTACTGTGAGTGTGTCTTGTGAGTGGTTTTATTAGTATAGTGTTGGTGGTAGTGTGTGTGGGTTGTGTGTTTGTGTGTTGTCGTGCATGCAGTGTGTGGGTGTGTGATTTTCTCTGTTAATGTGTGTGACTATGTGCATTCACTGTGCATTAGTTACTGTCTGTGGAGTGTGGGTTTTGTGTGTATATGGATACAATTTATCTATAGTGAATGTTTCTGTGGGTGTGTGTTACTAGTACAGAGCTCTGAACGTTAAAGTAGCTATTTGACCAATTGACTTGATGCTACTATTACAGCAAAGTAAGATGTTTAAATTTGATAAACATTTTGACTCCCGCGCTCTCTTCTGCTAACAATGGACCGAGGCAAGCCGGTAAACCGTGCTCAGCCCTGAGGAGACCAGCGGCTTTGACAAGTGACGAGTGGCCGCATTCTGCAGGGACCAACACCTGATCACTCCTATTGGGTGTCCCCCTGGGGTGAATTACCCCCTGTCTGGTTTCCTCCTGACGCTCGGGTTCGGGCCGCTCAGAGAGTCCTTTTCAACAAATCCCGACCGTTGTTTGGCACGCACGCTTGACCGCTTCTGATTGGAAAACAAACAAGATTCAAGATGAATTTTAATTCTCCATATTGCATATACATGACAGCAGTGCGCACACATGTAATTTTAGTTATAGGTATAAAACCCTGAATACAATTTTAATTTTAGGTATAAAACAATTATGAAGTATGTTCGCATGTTGGAGGCATGGTAGGGATCGAAATACAGTTTCACACAGGACATCACTGACAGAAAAACAGTATTATTAAAACAAGCAACTCTCAAGTTCGACAGGTAATGAGCAGCAAAAAGTAAGATCAAGAAGAAGACACATAAGTTATAAAGTGGCATTGGCATAAAATCAATTCGGCACATGTAACATGTCAACATATCGAGCAGGGCTAGCATCACTGCACATGGGAAGAAACTGTTTCTCAGTCTAGAGTTCTTAGTGCGCAGGGCTTGGTAGCGCCTTCCATAGGGAAGTGGGGTAGATAAGGTGGCGCACAGTGTGGGACAGGTCTGCTACAATGTTTTCGGCCCGGTTCCTCGCCCTGTCCTGGAAAAGGTCCTGAATGTAGGGTAGGGGGCGCCGATGATTTTCTCCGCTTTTCTGACAACCCTCTGCAGTCGAACTAGAGGTATGCAGTCGTTGCCGACTGTTAAAGGGACATCCCCGAAACGTGATAGAAGCATCGATGAAACCCAAAAATATCGTAGAGCCATGCTTTCTGTAGGATTCAACGGTTTCTTCCAAGGAATCCGAACAGGGGGCCATGTACAGGGTGCTTCCCAGAGTGTTGGCATGCAGGATTTTGTGCAAGTGTAAAAATCAAAGTCATCTTGAAAGATGTTATCTTTATATGAAATTAAATTCATATGCTTTACCTTAAAACCAAATTATTGGGAAATCAAAGCTAAAGACATTTGGGGCAAAAGTAAGTAAGTGTTGTAAGTTTTGGCCTACAAAATCTCATCAGTTCATGAACCTACCCTAGAGCATTAACACACCAAATCTGATGAAATCCATCCACCCAGTCAGAAATTTAGTCAGAACAACTACAACCAAAGGGATTCTAGGGTCTGTTGTAGCAACCAAGCTGAAATTCATTGCCCCAATTAATTTGGTTTTTCGTCACTCAAATAAGTTTTGGCTAACTTTGCACATTTCAATGAATCAAAAACAAATTGGGTTTTTTTTCAGTTTTACATGAAATGGAGTGGTAGGTAACTTTTGTTTGCAACAAATTATTTAAAAAAAATAACCCCTTCACCTAATTATAATTCCACCAACACCCCCTAGTGGGGGCTTCAAGCAGCTACCTGCCTAGCCTGGTGACGAGATGCGCCTCTGACTACAACTGAATCAAAAAATGCACCTTGGTGACTGGAAATCTCCACTTTGTTGTCTGCATTATACATGTGCCCTGAGACAGTGACCCGATGGCGCCGCCGCAAACCACAAACTATTTGCGTCTGATTCAAGGAGGTAACCACAAAAAAACACACATGCAGGTACTTCCCTCAACGGGGCTATTGTGGTCTGTTATTGTATTCTGACTCCATCGTGTCTCCAGCCATTCACACAATATGTGAAGTTATTTGAGAATTAGTGTGGTTGTTGTGCCATCCTATTCTTAGAAGCAAAACGTTTTGCATGCATTTACAATTCACATCTAATGTAACCGGTTATTACCAAGTTATAACCACAATCAAGATTTGTCCCGACCTACTTACCACTTCACGTCCAGTGTATAAGGCTAAATACAATCGACATATTACCATGGATAAATCAATAATGGAAGACTTTTAAACGGACAATGTTAGCGAAATATTGCTCTCTGCCTTTTCGTCTTACCGCCATGGTACGAACAAAATGCTGCCCCCCAAGCTGTTATGTCATCATGCGACGGCCCTATTTGATCACTATAAGCAGTTGGTTACGAAAAACAATTGTACACTTTTCTGTAACAGCAAAACTGCTGGGCGTTTTGCTGTTTATTTGATAGTTTTAAATCAAGGTTGGGTGTTGGTGGTGGGCGGGGTGTAGGAACGGGCGCCTCCCAACCATTGACTCTCTGTACTCCTTCAGAACTTTGAAACGAGCGTGTCGAATCACTTCCGACCCCTCCCACCCCTGACACTCTGTTTGAACCACTCCCCTCTGTTAAGAGGTTCCGGTCCACTAGGGTCAGAACCTTGCGCCACAAGAAGAGCTTCTTCCCTGTTGCCATACAGCTACTGAACGCCAGGTAGCTCCGGATGTGTCAAGCTGCACTAGCTACTTTCTGACACCAGCACTCCTCTACTCATCACTTGGCAAAATCCCAAACATTCTGCAATGTGCCTTGTATATAGACTGTCCCCTTGTACATAGACCCTAGTTCCCTTGTTACAATGAGCCTTGTATATAGACTGTCCCCTTGTACATAGATACTAGTTCCCGTTTTATGCCTTGTTACATGTTTCTCGTACTGTGTTCATGTCTAGCACCTGAACCAAGAACAATTCCTAGTCTGTGATGTTGTGTCATTGGCACTGGCATAAAACTTAATTCTGACCCTAGTGACGTGATGTGCATGTTTCTCATCCAGTGTCACGCTCTTTGTCTCCAGACCACAGTGATTGAGTATGTGAAGCCTTCGGACCTTAAAAAGGACATGAACGAGACGTTCAAGGAGAAGTTTCCACACATTAGGTTGACCCTCAGCAAGATCCGCAGGTAAAGATGGCCGCCGCGTGCATCCTACTTCACTAACTGTGGGCCGAGTTAAAAACAAATCGGACTGCTGATTAAGTCATTCAGTGCCAAAGACGTGGGTTTTATTGCCAAAAAAATAGATCGCTATCTGACCGCCAGAGGGTGCCATACACATATACAAGGGAGCATATAATGGCGGCGTATACTGCCACCTAGCATGGAATGGAAACAGGGAGGAACACACTTTTTTAATGATAGACAGCTTACTTTGCTATGTGTTTCATTGACAAGGACACAGAATTTAATTTGGGTCATGAAAAAACACATGTTGAAAAGGGCTGCCACTTTTTTGAGTTTTGTCCGGGCCAAACATGGCAGGTGTGAATACACCCAAAGTGTAACCCGTGTCTCCTGGCCACCTCCGCAGCCTAAAGAGAGAGATCAGGAAACTGGCCCAGGACGAGTGTGGTTACGGAGAGCCCGCGGTGGCCATGGCCTTCGTCTACTTTGAGAAGCTGGTTCTGCAGGGCAAACTCAACAAGCAGAACCGTAAGCTGTGCGCCGGGGCCTGCCTCCTGCTGGCCGCCAAGATCGGAGGAGACCTCAAGAAGCACGAAGTCAAGGCGCTCATCGACGTAAGTGCTACTCAAATCCCATTCATACCTCACGTAAACTATGGATACGCGTGGAGCGCTTCACGCGTTCTGTCCGTTGATTTTGCACGTATTTTGACACGGAGAGTGGGGAGCTTACGATTACGGACGAATGGATGTATACGGAGCAATGTCATGGAAAAAGGTGGGAGCATTATTGAGGATCTTTTGTACAAAATGTCAACAAAGTCACAAAATAACACAGTAAGAAAATGATAGCCTTGCGGAGTTGGTGCATAATCACCTACATGTTTATGATGCGTCGAGGCCAGTGGTTGAAAGGCCCCTCTCCGACACTTTTGGGTATTCATTGAAATAGGTGTCGGCCTACTCCGATTCTTGTGCACCATTTGAGACACAGAAAATATGTATGTGCATTCACAAGTTTAAAATTGAGTTGTTTTTTTTATTTAAAAAAAGGTTAAAACTTTGTCACATGATCTGTTATAATTGTAACCTTTTTTTTTGTTCTCCACTGCAGAAACTGGAGGAAAAATTCAGAGTGAATCGGCGCGAACTAATCGCCTTCGAATTCCCTGTGCTGGTGGCTCTGGAGTTCAACCTACATCTCCCCGAGCACGAAGTCATGCCGCACTTCCGCCGACTCGTCCAGACGTCCTAGCGGCGGCGCGCGGGGCTGTCCTCTCAGCGGGCTCGTCGTCCCAGCAGGGCTGTCGTCCTAGCAATGCGTGGGGCCGTCATCCTAGCAGCCCCGCGTCAGGCCATCGTCCCAGCAGTGGCACGCGGGGTCGTCAACGTAGTGACGCGCCGGGCCGCCGTCCGAGCGCATGGGGCCGACATCCTAGCAGTGGCGTGCGGGGCCGCCATCCTAGCGCCGGCGCGAGGGGTCGTTGGGCCATCTCTTCTCTTGCCCCCCATCCCAAACATTGACCATCTCCAGTCATTTTGGATCATCTCGAATCTTAATTGAATTCTGCACCGCCATTGATGGCCTTTTTCTCTCATATCTGCCAAAGTGACTCAGTTTTCTTTCAGATGTTCTCAAACATTCTTTTTTTTTTATTCCTGCACAAGTTTGTGCAATTTTCTTAACCTTTTTGAAGGTTTCGACCAAACTTTATTTTTTCTTTCTTATCCAGAATTTTTTCTTTTTTTTTTTTTTGATCATGTTCCTCAGATAATAAGAGACTTGCTTCGTCATGTTTTAGAAAAGAGAACTTTCCGGAAAGACTTTCCTTTGTACGTTTGTTACACTCATCAATTCCTTTTCCTGAATGTCACAGAATTAATCATTTGCCTTTTTTACAGGACATAAATCCATACGCTAATAATACATTTTACATTTTGTGTGACTCTTGGGATGAACTGATATTTCTATTTGTCTTTTCCGGAAAATCCATCCGGAGAAAAACTTTATTGCAACCAACAAACTTTTTTCTACTTGCAACGTCACACATGCACCGCAGACACTGAAGTAGCATGAAATATGTTGAACTCAAAACAATGTAAGCAAACAGTACAACACATTTAGTTTTTTTCAATTCATCATTGAGACTTTTGGGTAATAGTTTGCGAGAGGCTCTCGCCCATAAATTATTTCTGAATTTGCCTTTGCAGCATCCAAATTATTGCCTATAACTTCCAAAGTATTCAAAAGTCTGCAATGACATTTTAAAGCATTCGTCTAGGGTGGATTGCCCCGATGTGGGCCCTTTTTTGCAGCTCCCCAATGTGGGACGGTCAGTTGCTTAAGGTGGAACAGTGAAATGTAGTGTTGAACAGTTGAACTTGATATTAGACACATTGCCATAGTTTGCTTTTACCATAGTTTCACTGACATTCATTAGTTTAGGGAGGAGCCAAATTAGGCAGTGGCCTACTCTAGGGCAATCCACCCTACTATACTCAAATGTTCTCGGCATCGGTTCTTTTTAGATTCTGAAAATCTTTCTGATTTTCAGAAGTGTTCAGAAGAGTTTCTTGTAATTCCAAATGTTGGAAACGGTGCCATTATTTATAAGGAAATGCAACGTACGGTGACGTATACGTGCGGTTAAGTGGTATTATTACCACTTCAGGTCTATTATATGGGGGTTAAATACAACAAGATAGTTATGCTGCCGGCGATTGGGTACCATATCACCATGGATACATCAATAATCAAAGACTTTTAAACGTGTTAAGCAAATATCGCTCTCTGCCTGTTCGTCTAACCGCTATGATACCACCAAAATGTCTGCTGTCGCCAAGCTCTTGGCATCACCGTGTAACAGCCCCATTGTACGAGTCAACTAGAGGATTTGAACTTTTTTTTTTACCACTGTCCTCTGAACAAAACAAACCTGATTTTGGTTAATGGTTCACAGCCGTACTTCAATCAAGTACTGGAATGCCTTAGCCTGGCAAGCCAGAATCAACTAATCGTCCACACCTCACATGCCACTAGATGGTAATCGTGTGCGATGCATGGATGCGTCGTTGGTTCTGTCTTGCTAGGCTAGGAATGCCTGGGGTAGGTTTTAACACACCACTGTTAATAAGAACAAGTAGTTTTGGTAGCACTTCATAACAATGTTTGCTTATAAAAAGGGGGGTCAAAATGTGGTTAATGCATTGTTAATTATTATATTTCTATAATACATATAATTATGTATTAATAGTTCACTTTTTTAACAATTTCTTGGCGCTGCTAGATAATATGGTGTGGTACCACCATGCAAGGCAGGACTTTTAACTCGCATGACATAATAACATAGTTATCAACAAAGTAGCAATTTGTGCCAGGTGGTACATTTATTGGTGGAACTCATAACCGGAAACATTATGTTGTCTGTTTCTGTTGGAAAAAATATCGGTTCGAAGCCCTGTTATAAAGTGCTACCACAATTTCTTGTAAAAGACAATCATGTACTGCGTGTCGGTGATCCACAGAGGGTTGATGGGCATGCTTTGAAGGTTTGTCGGTTGACAAGCTAATGTTGCAAAGAATGTACACATTTATACTTTCATGTTTGTTCCTTTTCATTGGTATGAAGAAAAATGATGAAAAAAGATGGGTTCTGTGTGACCAAAACTTCTGAAAGACAACTTGATTTCCATAGTTTGGAATTTCATTCTTAAATTGTAATGTGTTTAATGATCTGGTCTATCCGGTGTATCTGATCTGGGAATGGCATCCGAATAAGAGCAGAACTCTTTTCAACAAATTGATGATGAATTGACCGACTATGATTATTTCAATAATCGATTAATCGATTTATCGGTTGCAGCTCTCTAAAGTCTTAATTTCTTTTTTTACTGTTTTGCTGTATTGTAACATATTTCATCATAATCTCGATTTGCGTTCGTGCAATGTATGCGCCACACCCGGCGCAAATGCCTGTGCTCTATGTTAGAGTGGATTCCAGCACTGGTACAGTGCTTTCGTTTTTTTTGGTCTGAGATGGTAAGCGTACATTCATCTCACCCAATCGTTTTTTTTTTTTTTTTTTTTTTATTCCATTCTTTGTGTCGGACAAGACTAGCCTTACACATCACTCGAACGTGCGTTTGACTCTGGAGTCGATGGGATTGAAAAGGGGTGTGGTGGAAGTTATCCAATCACAGCGCAGTAGGCGTGACTGAGTAGGCAGCGTCTTGTCTCGCAGTTAACCCGCCTTAACACGGCTCTGATTGGTTGGCCAGAAATTAAGCCGAGGCTCAGATTTTTTTGATTTAATGGACTCCAGACCCAAACACACGTTTGTGCGATGCGTGGACGATTAGTTTGGTTTGGCTTGCCTAGGACAACATTCTGTGCTGTCCCCGTCATATGCTGTCGGGTTAATGCACCGCCCATCATGTCATTGGGATAAAAAGGAAGGGGTTCAGATATACGTTTTTTTTTTTCTATGGATTGCATAGCATTGCAAAAATAAGTGTCTTGGTATAAATATAAAAGTATAGCATAGTATAAATATGACAGTGTCATATGGACTATATAGATTTTTTTTTGTTTTTATTGAAAATATTTTCAATTCTCATGAGAACAAAAAGATATTGCATTACGACGCAGATTGTCCAGAATCTTTATTTTGTTGTTTTAGTTTTTTTCCTGATTGTTTATTTTTTTGCAAGAGCGTTTGTGTAGCAAGTCGGGTGTATCGAAGGGTTGTGATGTACGTAGATGTGCTGCAACTAGTGGTGTCGCGATTTCCAATTTGATCAACAATCACAATTTTTTGGCCACCACGATTTGACATCATGAGAAATTGTGACATCGTCAAAAAATTAAAAAGCGGTGCAGCTGTTGGCTGTGGCCAGTGCTGTCCGTTGGGCAGTGGGCGCAGTCTGCATCGCCGCTGTTTTGGTACGGCAGCAGCTGGTGGTGATGAGCTGTTGTACTGTGTACAAAAAAAGCTTACCGACCGGCTGCGCATACCACGTTCTTCCAACTCCCGGAGGAAGAAGAGTATTCATTCGACAACAACTTCATGTCGGACCTACGACTGCAAGCGGTGATGGCAATCAAATGTCAATCGCGATTTTTGGGGTCACGATCATCACGATGGGAAATCTTCAAATCACCACACCGCTACCTGCAGCTGCATAGACACATGCCTCCGAAGTGACTCGTTTCTCATTCACATTCAAATCCAGATTCGGGACTAGATTACTGGAAGCTCCTGATTTTCCCACCGCCAGTCGCAAGATGCGATTTGGGGTGCACTCCGTGCTGCGGTCTCTAGTTCTCTGGAAAATGGCTGGCACGCAAAGGGTTAAGTAGATGTGTCCCATTGTTAAGATTTCAAACTTGTATTCCTTTCTATTGTTGGTGGAACTGTTGGCTGTTTCTCAATAACACCTTGTTCAAGCTGAACTTTGGGACAATCACTGATGTCAAAGCCTCACAACCAAATGTCACTTTAAACACTACTATCATAGTGTTACATGTTAGCCTGGCAAGCCAGAATCAATGAATCGTTCACGCATCGCTCATTGTCCACGGCCTTCGGATCTGGACCAATCGTAGCCCTGTGAAGGTGGGGCTTTGTGCGGGGCGAGATGTGGGCGGAGTTTGGTATGCGCCTGATTTGATAACTTTGATTTGGATCCTCCCCTTTGTCGACCCTGCTTAATCCAGACCAATGCTCATGAACCTCGAATGATGCGTGAACGATTTGTTGGTTCTGGCTTACCAGGTTAGGTACATGTCATATCGATAATGGGGATTACATTTGGATATTGTTCTTTTTTTTAAAGTTTCCACTTCGATAGTTAAAGTTGTGGCGTAACTGTTTTAAAGGGACTGGATGGTGAATGACTCTTGTGTTGTCAGATGGGTATCGTTCTAAATACCCACGATTAAATAAAGATTTTGTTCTTGTTGATACTTTTTATTTTTCATTTTCCAAAAACAGTGCAGATGAATGAATACTAAATGAATTTGGCAACTAAATAAATGTCAAAGAAAACAAACTGACGGTATTGTATTAATTATAAACCCATGGGGATCCGACGTGGGGGCTTTATTTGGTTCATGTATTTTAGGGCTGCAGAATATATAATTAATTGACAACCAGTTTAGTAATCGACAGTCGCCAAGGAATTCAATCATCGACAAGGAGGCTGCTTCCGTGTCGTGTAGCACCTGCAGCGCTTCTGTACATCCCCACACTCGGATAACATTCATCACACAACAGACTAATAACTGAATACAAATAATGGGAATCACAGTGAAAGAAAATAATAACTTTCACTTTGACTTTCTCAGGGGAACGTGCGGCAATGTGAGGAGCAGCATCGTTCCTCCAAAAAATAAGGAGCTCCTATTCCTCCTTTGGAAGCCTGCAAGGGAGGAATTGTTGGAATTTGTGGAAGCCTGAAAAGCACCAAGATTTGTCATGAATTTAACGACAATCTTGTAATGCACAATGACATCAGGGCCGATTTACCAAATATTGCAAAACCTCTGTTCTGCGGAACTTTTCCAGCACTAGAGCACAAAATCCATAGTCAATAGCATGAATCGTTTGATCGGTTTTGACACTTTGGAATATAACATGAATGCTTTATGGAGACAAAGAAAAATATTTCAATGAGACCAAAAATAATGGAACTTTGTAACGAATAAATTGAATTTCCTCATCTTATTGACATTGTTAGTGTGAAAGAGGGAAGAGAGAAAGGGGGCGAGTAGACGTGCAGTATATGACCGTGAGGAGAAGCGATCTCATAGCGCTGTGTGTGCTGTGATCTAAGCCACAACAACACGGCTATGTATGGGGCTGGCTTGGAGCTGCGGTTGCCAAGCTCCTGCACCACCGGGCCATCCCCTCAAAATCAACGTAATTTTGCCTTGTAAGCCAATTTACTGACGCGTGTGTCTCTGCTGCTGGTTAACGCCATTGGAAATGTAATGGGTTAGGCTTGTAGCAGTCAATTTTATTTTTGTCATTCTTTTTTTTTCTTAATTCTAGGTTTGTTTGGTAAAATATCTAAAATGTTCTAACATTTTTACTGTATGGGTTTCATAAAATCCAAGGTGACGAATAAAATAGCCTTATTGTACTAGCTTTGAACAATTTTACAAATTTAATTTTAAAATATCGACCTTTTATTGATATGTAATACCGATTTTAATTTTTAAGAATACAATAATTTTGGACAAAAGACGTTTTGATAATCAGTCATTGCAACACGTTTTTCTTGGTTCTTTTGCGTTCATGATGATCTTACAAAACTGGTACCACTTTAGAATAATCCTTATGTCCCTTATTCATGCACACAAAGAATTTATAACACTTATTATTGAATATTTAACTAATTACAAACAAAGGATTAACAAATGTTTGTAAATGTTTGTCAAAACTTACTGTTTTGTTCATAATTAGTTATACTTCTGATATATATATATATATATATATATATATATGTGTGTGTTAAACATTTACAAACATTTAATGTTTTGTTCATGATTTGTGCAATATTTGAAAGTGTTATAAATGTTTTATGAGCATGAATAAGGGACTGTTTTTCTAAAGTAGTACCAAAGGTCTAATGTTGAATGTACCCATTCAGTGTTCTTGCTGATGACAATAATTATTACAGTGTCGAATAATGGAAAATTCAACTTGTTGCTGCACGATATTCATTGTCACATACTGTATGACCAACAGTCGTTGCCTATGAAATGACTTGAAATAAAGTGAGTGCATTGCAGTCGCATTATTATCTTTTCGTGACTTTTTTGTCACAAGCATCATTTTTTTTTTTTTTATAGACAGCGTTAGTGTGAAAGGGTGATGAGAGAGCGAGGACGAGCTCAGTTGCAGTATATGACAGTGAGGGGAAGCGATCTCACAGCAGCGTGTGCTGTGAACTATGCCATAGCATCAAGTCTATGTATGGTGCTGGCTTGGAGCAGTGGTCTCTCTGTCCTCGGCCACTCGCATGATGTCACTCAGTCTGCAACTTGTCCACTCTTGGATGTTATCCTCCCATCGCTTTCACTGTCTTCCTCTCCTCTTTCCACCTGGCACTGCGCCTTGAAGGATTGTTTTTGAGAGTCCTTGGGATCTTGTGATATGTCCATATAATCATTTTAGATTTAGTTTTTTGACTGGTTAGTAGATCTTCATAGGGTCCAGTGGCTTGTTTTATTCTGGCTTTCATTTCTTCATTGGTGACATGCTTTTTATGTATGCAATCGTATAAAGGGCATCTCTGCATTTCATATGAGTGAAATAGAATTAAACAAATTTCCGCCGGTGTCGGTTCTTCACGCTGTGAGCGTGAAGAACAAACCAAATTAGTCATCGGGGGCTCTCCGCAGGAGGCCGGTGCAGCGGTCGTTCTCTACTAATCCTCTTCCATGGTTACCAGCGGCTCTGGGTTCCAGAGCTGTGGTCTGTGGCCACAGCAGGCCTATGACTTAGACCTTTGCTGCTTCTCATAAGCCTCGTCTCTACTACAAATTTAACAGGCGTGCTATCGACGATGCTTCGCGCTCCTGTTGGGGCGCTCGTGTCTCCGCAAACGTATGCCAGGCCCATGGTCGCGACTGAAAGTGACCTTCTGGCCCTAACCATGCCCGGAAACCCAGTGTGCACACTTGTTATGAACAAAGCACTAACAAATGTTTGACAAATCGTACTGTTTTGTTCATAATTATTTCAATATATACTACTGTTATAAATGCTTTATAACGATATGTACGCAATATATGTTAAACATTTACAAACATGTAATGTTTTGTTCATAAATTGGTAAATATTTGAAAATGTTATAAATGCGTTATGAGCATGAATAAGAGACTGTTATTCTAAAGAAGTACGAAATTTTCCACTGCAAATTTAACGGGCATGCTATCGGCGATTCTTCGCTCTCCTGTTGGGACGCTCATGTCTCCACGAACGTATGCCGTGGTCAGAACGCAGGACCCAGTGCACAACCGATGGACACTTGCAGAAATGGAATTACGTTGACAATGTGTATTTCTGTTTATTCTTTCTTGACTCTCCTATATACATAGATGGGCAGTAATGCATTACATTTACTCCATTACAATTTTTTGTGAGAAACTAACATTTAACTTTGTCTTAAAATAAAAAAAAATTAACATTATTTTAAAATAATGTTATTGTGGCTGGCCCCATGCAGCAGTGGGTTAGGTCGCTGCTGCTAAGCGCCATAAATAGTCTTGTTGCTGTGGCTTAGATCACAGCACACACAGCGCCGTGAGATCACTTCCCCTCAGGGTCATACACTGCACATCCGCTCGCCCCCGCTCTCTCATCCCCCTTTGCACAATAATTCTGATAATCTGAGAAAACAGCTCATGCGGCTAAAACAAGGAGTTTAAAATAAATGATCGCCTTTGAATGTCTTTTGATGACATTTGAAGTCAAAGATACAGAGAAACGTTTCTTGAATTATTAGATAGGTGTGGCTTGTGACTGAATGCCACCGGACGAGCCACCTCCGCTGACCTGTGACACGCTGACGACGCCCAGTGCAAACACGCCATGCCAAGGTCAACACCGCTCGTCACAGGCAGGACTCAAAACAACCTCATCATCAAAACAACTAGCGGGGAGTGTGGGG
>OMKY01175257.1:0-14170 GCA_900302395.1 Bregmaceros cantori
GGGGGGGGCGTGAAGAGACTGGGGGTCGAACATGTTGGGGGGTGGACATCGCGCAGTCATTTCGGCAAGAGAACTCCATTAACACGAATAGGGGCGCGTTATTTGCAGCGCCTTTAAGCGCTCCATCAATCGAGGCCCACACCGTTCGCTACTCTGCTCTCGAACATCACCCAGACCCAGGGAGCCGAGTGCCGTTATATCCAAGGAAAAGGTTATCTACAAGTCATTCAAAGGTTCGCTGAAATAGCAGGCAGGGTGCGGCGCGGCCCGAAACGGAGGACGGGGAGTCGGAGAGAAAACAACGCCAAATAACTATATATTTAAAAAAGAAGTAACTTATAGATTAAATAAATACATAAATAATAGCCCAATACATCAAAAAAATGTATGTGCACCCCGTGATATATAGATAGACGATACAGAAAGAGAGAGACCAGGAGAGAGAGAGAGAGAGATTTTAGCTCCAAACATGACTATTAAAATCTTTTGGCAGATTTTGTACCGTTCGAAAATGTTTTTTATTCATTTAGAGGCAAAATATCATAAATTTGACAATTTCATATTCAGGATGTCATCCCATTTTTAAAACACTGTGTATACATTGATAATTACCTGCAACGGGGGCGGAGCCCGCGGAGCGCAGGTTATGTTTTCACCTGCATTGGTTTGTCCCCTCGGTAACTGAAAAAGTTGAGCACGGATCTGGATGAAATGAAACGTCTCGCAATGCATTATAGGTTATATTGTTCCGTTATATTGCTCTGTACTTTCAGTGCACTATATAGGGTACATGGAGAATTCAGACACCCCTACAAAATGGCGTGCACCCCATATAGTGCACTATATGGGGGATAGGGAGCGATTTCGGACACAGCCGCTGTCTCCCGGCTTGCCTGGTTCTCCGTAGTGACGTCACATGAGTCTCCCGCAGCTGCGCCCGAGCCGCATTTAGTCTCCCAAACGGCCGATGCCATTTTCGACCGGCGGTGCCATTTCCAAACGTTTCTGATCGCGTTAAGGATGTTCTAGAATTAAAACATGGCGGACGCACTGCTGACAGCAACGCAAGGTTGTCTGCTCCCATTCTCCGCATCAGCTTGTATAGTGCAGCGCTAACGTACTTGACTTCAACGACAACATCCCGAGTTTGAATCCTGTTGCGAGCACTTTGCTCTTTTTAACCTGCAAATTGCACTTTTTTAGACTAGGTTAGACTATGTTTAGGGGTTAGGTTTACAGTTTAAGTTTAAGGGTTAGGTTTTAGGGGTTAGGTTAAGGGGTTAGGTTTAGGGGTTAGACGAAGGTTTGCAATCTCTGAGTGCTTCTAGTTAATTATGTTCTTAATGTAAAATAAAAGTGTGCCTGGATGGTGCACTTCGATTGGCCAGGACGATGGACACTTTGCAATCTCCCTGAACGTCATTTTGACTAGGTAGAGGAAGGGTCAGGGCCACACCGGCAAAAATTCCAAGAGCACTTCGCCCGGCCACAGGCCGAGCAGCACCGCGGGTTCGCATATCCTCTCCAGCTTTTCTACCACCGAGTCTGTGTGCCTTCTCAGTGGCCTCGGTCAGACAGCCGTTTGTCTGCGCATACAGAATATTGTAGACATAATATTGTAGTTAACTACGATATCTACATTCTATTATGCCACGCCGTGCCTATCTTTCTCCTTTTTGTCTCCCCTTTCCCTGTGTGTGTGTGTGTGTGTGTGTTTGCGCGCGTATGTGGGGTCTGTAAACCAGCTGATGAGCTGATGATTTTACATACTGAGAATATACTGGCATCTGATTGGACCATGTACCTCTGGAAATTAAGCGCCTAATAGGCTCTTCTTGAAACAAGAATGTGTTCGACGCATGGCGTCATGCACATAGACACACACACAGACATACACAGTCAATCGCTGCGCATACACGCGACTGGCTTTCTCTGTGTGTGTGTGTGTGCACCGGTGCCCGGCGAAGACATAACCATTTCTAGACATGTAGGTACATTAAACCAAAAACATAGTAGAACGTTATTCAATGCCAGTTTCCGCGTCCGGCTGATTCACGCATTCGTTGATGCGTGATGTTACAATGTCGCCCTGGGATGAATGCGTGAATCAGCCAGACGCAACCCGAGCGAGCCCATATACGGAGCAAACCATAAGTCCCACGATGGGGGCCCCCCCATTATAACAAGTGTGTGCTGTGAAGGCGAGTTTGTTAAACATGCAGTGGGAAAAAACACAAGCCTACTCTTAATTCACTTAATACCCGTCTACTCACCCGTATATTTACTTACCCGCCCGCTTACCCGCCCGTAAAAAGTTTGAATGTTTAAAACCCACCCGTTTCAGCATATACATGCCCCGTTGCAGGACTCTGGCCGGTGGTGCCAACACGCAGGCGTGTACTGGGTACGTGTACGATAGTAAACCATTGAAGAGAGCTCGACCCGCGACACGTCCGTGCGGGCACGCGCACCACACTCAAACCGCTCTCTCTCTCACACACACACAGTCACACACATACACACATGGTAAGTTAACGGTTGAGCTTGGCGCAGGACACGTCTGGCGCAGGTGCATGTCTGGCGCAGGTGCATGTCTGTTCAAGCGCCAAGCGTTGTTCGCTGGTTGATGTAACGCACTCCTGTGACGTCGGTAATGAAAGGCGTTGCTTGCGGTGCTTGTTCTCTGCCCCTCCGATGCGGAGAACCCGAAGGATGTGTGAACACACACGCATGCCCTCCATTCCTACGCCTCAGTGTGAACAAAACCCTTTTTGGTATCGGCGCAGAAACGGCGGGCCGATCGACACGCAGATAACACGCACTTCCAGTCTGAACGAGGCCCAAGTAGACCACCTACCCTGCACTGATGAGTGAACTGCGCCAGAAGGGATTCGAGGCTCTCCACGAGTTGCTGGGGGTTCTGTAGAGAGCACAACAATACGTGTAATATGTCACGTTTCATATCAAATCTTCAGTTTCAGCTCACCAAAAATGGAGAAATATTAAAAATATAACTGAACTCGACGGAATAATGGATTTGTCCCAGATTTGGTATGTTAATGCTCTAGGGCAGGGAGAACTGATTACATTTTAGGGTCCAACATTTGCAAAATGACTGAAATCAAGGTGGTTGAATTTTTGTTTGGTCCATAACTTTTGACAGATGGATTTTGAAAGTTGAATCCATGTCTGATCCAACCCTGGTAAACAGTTGCTAACCAATAGTTACTAATCTAATTGTAGCCTTGGTCTAGTCTGCTAGCAGTCTGGTCAGATGCATGCGATGCTACAGGTGGTTCGTGATAAAGGATATGATTTGACAAAAAAGTCTAGGATTCTTACATAAAACTAAAAAGGGCTTGGGGCAACATAAGGTGCACGCATCGGCTGGGGAGCGCAACTGGCCAGATGCAAGCTAGAGTCTAGCCAGACTGCTAGCAGACTGGGCCAAGGATACAATTAGATTACTGTTAGCATCTGTTTACTAGACTTGGATCAGACGTGGATTTGACCTTCGACTACATCAGTATTCACAACAACAATTCAGCCACAATGAATTCAGCCATCTTGAAAATCTTGGCCTCGAAAATCGAATCGTTCATGACCCTACATTAGAACATAAACACACCAAATCTGGGACAAATCCATCCATCCGTTCAAAAGTTATTGCGTTAACGCGAAAGAACAGACGCAGCGCCACGCGCAAATCCATTACATCCCCAGCGCTGAGCATTTCAGAGATATAATCATCGACTAGCCCCCTATCCAAGAACGCTATAGCTGCCGATTCCTTCCACCCCACATTTCCTACCTCTGACTACCAAAACCACTAGACTCAAAAACTGTTTACTTTGCAGACCCACTACCGGCCGCGTTCTTGCTGTAGCCTTGTAGTGCTGCCAACATACCTTGACTGGCACCTCGGACTACCTACTAGAATGTTATTATGCGCTACCGAGTACTCTCTTTTCTTGATAGTTTTTATCAAGTATGTTCACCAGAGCGTCTACTGTGTCCAACCCAAATTCCACGAGTGTTTAATGCTTTTATAAGCCACATGACAAATAAAGCAACCTCAGTAGACCGTTGCCCATCCTCTTCGGTGCCTGTGGCCTGAGGCATGGCCCGGGGTCCGAAGCGGCTCCAGTCCACAGTCCTCCGAATGGTCCGGTCTAGAAGCTCCTGGCCCTGGATAGCTGACCGGCGCAGAGATGCCTGCATCCAATCAAGATCGTCCGAGGTAGCATGTTGCGCATTTACCTGGTGTTGTGACGGCACATTTTACAGACCGCATAAATTATAGCCAGGCAATTTCATCCAAGAAAGTGTGCGTGCTCGATTTTCTCATTGTACCTTTTGTTTGGCACTCAACAAAGCATCGGGGTCACCGCTGGAGTGAAATCGTGCCTGATGGCTCAGCTCACCTTCACTCAGCTCTGAGCGCTTTTTGTACATATTCTACAAAACAAAGACATTTACAGGACATTTAGACATCTCAGTATCAGTATATTTTAGAGACAGGACGATAGTAACATACCATTCTATTTTGAAATACATATAGAAATGCTTTACACAGTTGTGCGATTTCTGCCTGGTTAGCAATTTTTTTTTTTAACAACATGAATATCATCACTCTTGTGTGATCTACAGCTCTAAGACAGGCCCATTGAAGTGGTGAGAATGTATTCTTGGCACAATGACAAGAAGTCCAAATAAACCACTTACCCTGCACTGATGCTCTGACTGGGCCAAAAGAGCTTGAAGACTCTCCACAGGCTGCTGAGGGATCTGTAGAGGGAATGTCCACACATTTTACATGCTACTGTTTAAGTTCATCTCAATATTCATCCCATGTGCATGGTACGCCCATCAAAACAAATTGAAGAATTGTACATCTGTAATCAGCAGTTAATTAGGGGCGGCCATATTATTAATCACAATTGTGTGGGCACCTGTGAACTTTATTTTGGACCAAATTATTCGGCCGGTACAATTATACAAAATATCGATCTCATTCATTTGCTGTGCCGTTAAATATTTTGCTCATCAGGTCTGAATTACTGTCTTTGGGGAATACCTATCAAAGTATTATGTGCAAAAGTAAAAGTGGAGTAAGAAATACAATGACAGTGTACGCCAGTCTGTCCAAAAAAGTGTTGGTTGAGGAGTCCATTATTGAGTAGTAGTAGAGCTGCATGGTTAATCTATTAAAATTGCTAATCTATTTTGAAAATGGACACTGGATTGTTTTTTTACATCCATATAATCATTCGCTCGTTCCCCATCAGCCACATGCGGCCACTGCCGTGGGCCAGAACATACTGTAGTATATTAGTCTAGTGGACAACAGGCGCAACTACAACAACTAGAGAGTCTCGAGAGACGCGTAAAACACACGCATTTGCATTTGCACGGGACAAAGGACAGATAACGTCTGTTTTAACTAATCACAGTAGGTAAATCACGCTGGAATTATTACCGGTACTTCCCACATCACGGACATCCTGCATTTGGGCGGCAAATTCAACTCAAGACGTCCTCTGGGATTATTCTGTATCACAAGGGGTGCCCACGTAATACAAATCCAGCGCAAATTGGGCTATAGTCTCATTCCAGGGCCCACCTCCTGAGGAAGAAAGGTTATATTATCAAAAGCACTGACAATTTCATATAGCTCTGTATCTATCTGCTCGGTGATCACGCCACTAATTGATTAAAATGCGCAAAATTGCAATACAAACCCTTCTGGGGGTAGACCCCAAGGACTCCCCATTTCCAACACAAACAAGCAAGCCGTTTCAGTTGTGTTACCACCAACCAGTGAGGTACTTTTCTTGTGCATTTTATTCTGCACTTTTCTGTTTTGACATATATGACTGATGGCATGCCGTGCGTGTCCGTGTATGCCATGCCTCATGTCCGACCTAAAATGTTGGTAACCCCTCTTGCGATCTTGCAGATATGTGGCTCTTGGTCTCCAACTCGCCAGACAACTAGACAACGAATGGGATCCATGCTCTAAAGTGGTAACTGCCCACATTCAGAAGGATTGCCATTATGAAACCAGAAATGTGGCAGAGTTAGGATTGGCTTCAGTTTAGAGGTTTTTAAATTCAGGATGGATTTACATCTATATTCTGCGATCATCCTAATCCGCCTTGAAATGAACACCCCTCTTAACACAAACCCACCTCAGTAGGCCCTCGTCCCTCCTTTCTAACTGTGACCAGAGGTGTGGCCTGGGGCCCAATGCGACTCCAGTCCACGGTCCTCCGGATGGTCCGGTCCAGAAGCTCCTGACCCTGGATAGCTGACCGGCGCAGAGCCTCTTGCAGCCAGTCGATGTTGTCTGGGGCTCTGTGCTGCACGTTCACCTGCTGTATAGACCATTCATTTACAGACAATCACCTTAATGTTAAACTAACCCCAGCTCTCTCAACAGAATGTTTTCCTTGCAACCAGATCTTTTTCTTTGGAAATAAGGATACGTTGTGGAAGTGGAATCCCCAGGACTGCAACAACGAATACCTAAAAGCAATGACCTGACTCAACCACACATTAGACTACCAACAGAACAACGTAATGGCATGTTATGTCGACTTTCTTGTTGTATTAGTAATCAGTCAACCCATCTCTGAGCATTTTGAAATGAGTATTTGATAACAGTGATATAGTTTAACAGATACATTGATGATTTTTGAATTAATTGCCAACTAATTTGATAATCGATTAATCAACAGTGAATAATCGTTTCCTTGTTTTGTCCATCCCCCCACTCAAATGTGTTTAATATATGTTCTTCCTAATGCCAATCTCTATTCGTGCATCACACACACCGTTAAGCCTTGGGTGAACAAAAATGTTATAAGCTAGCATGGAGGAGCAGGCTCTTTCATCATGTCAATGGCCAATATTTAAAAGGAAATGTTAGTACACAATCTGCACTAATTGGATATAGTGAGGCATAAAAGAAATAATTGTTCAGATTTTAAAAAGACAAATGAACAGATTCATTGATTAATCAGTAGAAAAAAAAGATTAATCAGCGACCAAAATTATCATTGTTCATTATTTAGTTGACAACATTTAGTAATTACAAGTTGACAACATTAGTATCATCATGAATCCTCATCATCACTTCCAACTTCCTGGGGAGACACTCACACGGAGTCAATTAATTCCAAGCAATTACTTCCTAAGTTCCTACTGAGTCAACTCCAACCAATCAGCTCCCACCGAGTCCCTTAGACGTTTAAAGTGATTGATTGGTTTAAAGTTTAAACCACTTTCAACCAATCATTTCCCACTGAGTCACACATTCAACCCATCAGATCCCACTCAATTCTTGGAATTATGGGCAATTGAGTTCAGCTGCTTGTCCACTTGACTTCCAGAGATGCGAAATTACTTATAATAAATACACTTTATGAATTACCTGTTTTTTTTTGCTGCTGTTGGATTTAGCAATTTGCACTGACCGTCCATCAACTATACAAATGATAAATGAACATATAATGAAGGGGATCTCTATTTTTAGTGTATTTTTCTATTTAAAAAATCCAAAACTTTTTCGGCACTGTGACACATCCATTTTGAGATTGGCAGTCAGATATTGATTGACAAATTTTCAAATCCATAAAATAATCCCACAATCCTGGAACAATATAGTGAGGGAAATGCCAAAATACCAAGCAGGAATCTGTACACACCACAACGTTGGACACATGCAGTTCCCCTATCAGCTCAGTAGCCTACTGCACTGTTCGAGGCGTTTTCAGGACCCGCCATTCAGTGGCCACATGAGTAGACTTCTTTCTTCTTCTTTTGTTGTTTAACGGCGAACTTGTCTAGGCAGGTCAATATCCGGTTTTACAAAAAATTCAGAGCAAGTTGCTTATTGTTTAACAGCCCATATGGGCCAATACACAGTATGACATCATAATATCTTTAAAACACCTTATATTCCGTCAGACGTGTTAAGTCACAGGATAGTCCATCATCAAATCCAGCAGTGAAATCAGTCCATTACAGTAGTTGTAGTAAGAGAGAGGGGCAGATAGAAAGTGCAAAAGGTCGGAGCAGAGAGCAGTCACAGTCCAATTATCAGGTCCAACAGTACCAGCCAGCATCAGGTACGATCACTGCAGCCCGTCATCAGTAGAAAGACACAGCATCACAACCATGTCTTTATATTACATCACAGTCTTCTTTTTTTAACATTTAACATTTCGAGACACTGGACAACTCCTGATCTTGGACTATCCTTTAACTGTTATGGAGTTGGTGAAATAATGACAGTTCTGTGATTGCTGTATTTACTAGATTGGTCGGCTGGATCCATTCTTCTCATGGGAATGACACGAAACAGGAAGGCCGTTGTGACAGAATATAAGAGTTGCGCTGCAACGATAATGAGCTGACAACAGTTATAGAGTATGCACTCCCTTATGCTACACTCCAGGAAAAATAACATTTTGATGTTTATTCTAAATGTCTATATACAACACAAAATCAAGGTATACCTAAAGTGGACAGTATATTTGTGTGACATATTTGGGGCAAGGCCGTGTCTCTTGGCTAGCAGGGGCGGTGCACAAAATGGGAAGGTGTTGGGAAGAGGAGGTTGAGTTGGAAGGAGGTGTGGGCCATGAAGGCAAGGAGCATGAGCTTTGTCATCAGAGCCACCCCCACACACCAACCAACTTTCACCAATGGCTTTGTGAAGGTCCGACCTGCATCTTGTGCAGCAAGCCAGACTCACTCCGACACATACTGACAGGGTGCAAAACTAACCTCACCCAGAGACGGTATACTTGGGGCCAGAACCAAGTCTTGAAAGGCATTGCTGTCACACTGAAAGAAAAACGAGTCAGTATAAACACCCTACCACTGCCAATCCCAACCACCTTGCGTAAAATTTCCTTTGTTCGAACAGCTGTATAGCAACAGTGGGAAGCAAGCTGAGCTCTACATGCAGGACTCAAGAAAATGATGGCAGGCGTTGGCACACAACTGGTTTTCCCCTCCGAGATTGCCACGATCATCCTGGCACCAGACTTGGTGCTCTGGTGCCCTTCCTTGAAAAAAGGTTTAAATCATCAAACTCACTGTACTCTGGGAGATGCCAGGGAGCAGGCTTGTGAACGTAAGCACCTGTGTTAGTCTGAGCTGGCCGCTGAAGCCCGACAAGGTGGGTGGAAATCCATTCAGTGGAAGTTGGGTGCAGGGGCTTTGCGTGAATCTACCACAAATCTGGTGAGAGACTTAGTCAGAGGGCTGAACCAGCGCCTAGCCGTTAAAGTGTTTTTGGGGGCAGCGGAGAGAAGCAGTGGCTAAAGCGTAGCGACTCCAGTTGGGCCCCCAAGTAGCGCAACAGGCAGGTATGTGGTTAGCTTTGGTCTGATTCAGGGAACAGGGCACTGGGCCTGATCATCCTGGAGCTAGCCGCCTCGGGGACACCCCGCAATTCCGACGTTGATTTTGGCGTATTGTTTGCTTGTGATGCAGAGTGTAGGAGACGCACCTCTTAGCTACGAAGAAGAGAATACTGCAGGGGACCTCAAACTGCAGAAAGTGGCATATTTTCGGGGTCTGAGCATCCACCGAGGAAAGAAAAGGTGCTTGAACAAACAGATGTCGTGGGTCCGCGCAGAGCGAGTTCTCTGCAGCGGTTGTCAGCATCAAGAGTGGGATCTGCCGTGTCCCTCACATCGCCCGGAGATCCTCCGGGGCGGGGGTCATCAATCAGGACGGCCAGAAGGGACCATCCGCGCAAAATATTTCAAATCTATTTCATAGGCGTGTAATTGTAACACAGCCGTGGCGGATGCGAGGGCTGAGAAACTGGATCCATGTATCGGGAGGGTCAGGTTCTGAGCCCTTGACTTAGTTCTAGTCACGACGCTTGTCGCGTTCGCTGGATGCCCCGGGGGAAATCTTAAAATACAACACACACTCGTACATGTTCAATGCTGAATTCTGGGAGGACCACCACACAGGCCGACAAACGATGACGTGATACACACAAACATGCACACATGCAACGTTATAGATTTGGTCATTAGTTGAAATAGTTTGATGCAGTTCCACGCTAATGCTGCAATATTGCAAAGTGGTCATAAAATGACCAGAATAGGGTTTTAAAAATTGCAGAAAAAGCTGTGAATGTGGGAGGGAAGTGGTGAAAAGTTAATATTTGAGGCAAAAAAAACACCAATACACCAGCCAGTAACTTATGAGACAGGTTAATGGTAAAAATGTTGATAAATGTCAATAAAGTTTAAAAAAAAAAAAAATATAGCCCAACGGCTCGCGTTTAAATGTCGATGACGTAAACCACTTCATCCAATGATTAACCTGAAAACAAACGGTACGGTATGAAAGACCCGGGAACAAACCAACAAAGCCCGATCGTATGGATTCGAGTTCTATAAAACCGTTATTCATGGGAACAGTCGCTCGCTGCACATCGACTTGACATGTCGCGTCTCAAAAGTCGACGGAGCCATTGCCGTGTAATTGTTTTCCCATCGCCGCAAGACCCGCGTTCCAAGTGATCAAATTTTCCCATATAACATATACTAGGCAATACGACGCCCAATACCAGATATAAAATCGAAAGTGGGCTGTGATGTGGACAACTTGCGCTGTCACAATAGATCGGGAATCATTCCGTCTAGACTTTCGGAGACTCAACACACGTCACAATAGCGCCACCGCGTCGATGCGAACCGGGTAACGCCGAACCACGAAATGCAACAAACAACTCCCTGTGCAGTTTGGATACGATTAATACACAGAACATACCATTGTCGCCGTTGATCAATTTCGACGAGGCAACTTCAGGGCATCTTCCGGCATGTTGAGGATCCACCCACACCCATCAAGTGACCATTCACATTCGTACGGCAGTGTGCTAGTTTGGCAAGCCAGAACAAGCGAATCGTCCACGCAACGCACCGCTTGCAATGAACGTGCGACACGAGCGATGCGTGACCGATTCGTTTGTCCCGGCTTGCCAGGCCGGTGAGTGCCACTGCTGAGAAATGCCGCCCCCCCTCATTTAGCGGCGCGTGATGCGTGGACGATTCGTTGGTTCTGACGCGGTCAGGATGACATTCTATGGGTTAGCGAGGGAGGGCAGGGCAGTCTGTCACGAGTCTCACGACACCGGCATTCAAGTGAAGATTATGTAGAGGCCATCGCGTATTGCAGCAAATAACCTTGAAACATTCATTCCGCATGCATCAGACACGGATGATCCGCTACGAATGCATACTCTCCTGGGTCTTACATCTGATCATACAGAGGCTCAGCAATAAGTCTAGAATATAAACGATTAGTCTGGGCCAGTTATCTGCCAATATTCGAGTTTAAATAGCCAAGATTTGTAATTGTGTCACACACGGTCCTTTGACAAGCTTAACCAATGATCTGGCCAAGCAACGGGTTGCTGTAACTAGATTAGGACTTTATACAAGCAAAAACAGGTAAAAAAAAAAAACTAGTTGGCGAGTGATCCATTAAAATCGTTAATTTTAAAACGTTTTTCCAACTGACCAAGAGGTACAGCAACAGCCTGAGGCCATGAAACACTCCAATTGTTCAAGCATGTGCTGCCGATATGAGTAACAGTAGGCATTTGCCTCCCACTGTCAGTCAACCCCTAGACGTACACGTTGGTGGACGGAGAAGGACCGCAGTGCATGAAGTGGAGCCATCATTTGCACAAGACAAGTAGTACAAACTCACCGCGTGGAAAAAGTTGGCACATCCGAGTCAGAAAGTGGACACTAGTCTATAGGTTCACATACAGGCCAGACCAATGTTTCAAGTCCAAGTGACTTAGTTATGCATTGGCATACCAGGGTGAAAAAAAGAGAAAATTTTATGCTAAATTATGTCAATTGGGGAAAAAAAAAAATTGTTACAGCAAATATACATAGTGCGCGCGCACACACACACACGACATGACAAGGCATTTCGTTTTATACATTTATTATCAAATCTATGCCGTCAGCACACAAGCTCCTCCCACAGCCTTGATCTTCTCTTCGGCCAACCGGCTGAAGAACTTGGCCTTCACGATCACTGGCTGCTTGGGCAACTTTCCTTTGCCCAGAACCTTGTAGTAACCCTGCAAAACAAGGCACACAGAGCAGTTAAGCAGCAGGACTCCAGAAAGTCAATAAGGCTGTTAAGTGCATGTGAAGTCGCTGCTTGCCGGTGGTAGACATTTTGTTGTCAGCACATACAAGTAGATGTACGGTTAAGTGGTTTATCTTCATGTCTAGTATATAGGGGGAATACAGTCGATGTAGTTATGCGGTCATCTGCTGGGGATTGATAGCATATTACCATGGATAAATCAAAAAACACTTTCAAAATGGACCATGTTATGCAAATAGTGCCCTCTACCTGTTTGACCGCAGCAACAACAACCCTAGTGATGTAAATTAAACAGTGCACCAAGCTGGTGCATCACACCAGTAATAATGGAAGTCTTCCAATCAAGTGCACCCTGAGGCCATATGGCTTTAATGAGCAGCTTTTTGTTTCTACCAAACCCGCGAATGAATGAAATATATATGCAGCTCGTTCGCTCCAACAGTTTAACTCAGGTCATCATTTTTCATACAAGGACAGCCATTAAGCATTGTGATTATAAAGCATTACACATTTTATAATATTCATGATTGATCTGTCAAGACGGCCAACATCTCATTTCCATGTCTCACCTTTGCATAGTATTTACAAAGCAATTCACACTAATATACAGGTATAGTGCACTACTCATAACCAGAAAATACAAGTTCACATCTAAATGCAAACTGACGTTCCTACCCACATAGGGAGCAGTTAATATTCCAATCATTGCTACAAAGTTTGAAATTCAATCCATATAATTTAACTTTCATGTCTAGTTTGAACAGACCACGACTTTCCAGGTCGTAAATAGTCCATTGAAGGAGACATGCATTTTCACATCAATTAAAATGTATATGACCAAACCCCTCTTAATGTATACGGAAACAATGCACTGAATGGCAGTTAAGATTTATTTAGCAACTTTGTTTATATTGATAATATGCAATAAAGTTTCCAGTTTAAAAAAAAACTTGCCAGGAGGTCGCTACTGCGCAACCAGGTACTTTTTAGTATGCAGCAATCTCCCTCAACTGCGAGTATTGTCGCTTGTTCTCTCCCACTCTGTGTGAACATCGCTGTGGCCGCATAAAAAACACTTTATTTAGCACACAACATATTGCTCAGATCAGGTGTTCGGCCGCCGAGTGGTGGGCACACTACGGCAGGCAGAGCAGCCACAGCAGAAACTTGTTCGAAATGACCAATAATGATAGTCTGCCATTAAATATAAAAGCATAGGAGGGAAATTGGCATCTGAAGATGTTGCATATAATCCCAGACAAACTGAAAAAAACTTTAGTGCGCAATTTAAAGACGCTACTATTCTGAAGACAATTTGAAAACTCATTGCAAACATTCATGTTCTCCTCTCTGGACGAGTGTCGTAAACAATATCTCCTGTGAAGTTGCTTCAGATTCAATAAGGGGCAGGTCGACGCAGTTCGGAGTGTTTCTCCCGACAGGATCCGCAGCATGGACAAGTGCCATCGCCACAGGTTTATGAGAGAAATTAGGTTGCTCTACCCCCCTTCGTTAGGCACGCAGGACACAACAGTCCTGAATGGGCAATAAAGGGGCTAACTGTTCATAATGCACAGGTCTGCAAAATTTAAGTAATATGTAAAACATGGAAGGCATTTTAAGATTGTGTAATGTACTGCAGTTAATGTACTGCAGTTGACAAGTCTATAGCTGCCAAGCATGTAACCATATGGCTCCAAGACATTGAAGCCCCTCTGAAATTAAATTCAGTCCATACCCATAATCTGATGTTCCAGTCAATTTAATTAATCTCTGAACGTCTCTGAAGACGTCAGATTAGTCTGCAAATACTGCCGTTTCTGGGAATAACAAGATGCACCAATACCTTGAATTTTTTTTTTTAATAACTGAAATTAATTTCCAACAACTGTCAACTCCTCAAACATTATCGGATGAAGAATCAATCCTCAAGCCTTAAGAGTCAAAAACAATTCCATTAGATTAATTTGCCCCATATGGTTTGACTCAATGCAGCAATGTG
>OMKY01175285.1:2270-12369 GCA_900302395.1 Bregmaceros cantori
TGAGATTTGACCGTTGGAAGTGCACCATCCCGAGTACTTGCGGCCAGGGGTTAATTTGAGCCGGAACACTGGGGGGTCAAAATGAGGAGGTGCTGGATCCTGTTCCGGCGTGTTCCGGCTCAAATGAACCCCTGGGGACAGTCAGTTGTCTAATGTGGAACAGTGAAAGGTAGTGTTGCACAATTGAACTTAATGTTAGACACATTACCATAGTTTGCTTTTACCATAGTTTCACTGATGTTCATTCGTTTAGGGAGGAGCCAGAGCCACTGTAGCTTAGGTGTCCAATCCACCCTATGTGGACGTGAGTCAGGTGACAGTATTAAAAGATACACTCCACCAAAACAAGTGGGCATTAAAGGGATTGTGTCTTTATAACAAGCACCCTTCCATGCTTGAGTGCAGACGAGGGAGCGGCAAACAGAAAGCCTAATTGTGTCAATGTGGCAGCCGGCAGACAGTTAGCATGACGAACTCGGCGCTAGCACGGTACACGGCACCGCTGGGGGGCTGCTGCCGAGCCACTGCATCGATAAAACTCATCAGACCCGGAATTGATAAAGGAGCGAAGCCCAAGAGAACCGTGAGGTGGAGGGTTAGAACACCAGCCCAAAACTTTCAGATCGATCTCTGGCGCTGTCAGTCTTTCAAATGTGCTGCTGTGCCAAAGCACCGAGCTGCCTCCTCCTTTGGCAACTTTCAGCTAGCTCTGGGCGGCGGCAGATATTTTGGTGGTTGCGTGCAGAGATGGGCAGTAACGCATTACATTTACTCCGTTACAATTTCTTTGTGTACTTTTTTACTTTTGGAGTACATTTTTCACACGTTACTTTCTACTTTTACTAAATTTGAGGTGAAAAAAACTACTTTTTAGTGAGATGTCAGCAATTCGCTACTCGTTACATTAACCTTGGCCTTTAGCGACACCCATTGGGAGCTGTTGGCACATATGTTGGTGTCATATCTCTCTCTCCCTCACGGGCGGTCTCTCTCTCTCTCTCTCTCTCTCTCTCGTTCTCTCTCTCTCTGGCACTTTCTCTCTCGGGCGCTCTCTCTCTCTCGCTCTCTCTCTCTCTCTGACATTTTCTCTTTCAGGCGCTCTCTCTCTCTCTCTCAGACTCTCTCTCTCTCTGAGGCTTTCTCTCTCGGGCGCTCTCTTTGGCACTTTCTCTCTCTTGCTCTCTCTCTCGCTGTCTCTCTCTCGGTCTCTCTCTCTCTCTTGGGCGCTCTATCTCTCGCTCTCTCTCGGTCTCTCCCTCTCTCTGACACTTTCTCTCTCAAGCGCTCTCACTCTCTTGGTCTTTCTCTCCCTCTCGGGCCCTCTCTTTCTTGGTGTCTCTCTCTCTGGTGCTCTTGCTCTCCCTCTCGGGCGACCATTTTTTTCATGCAGTGAATGATGAGTAACTATTTGGATGACTACGTTTTACTTTTACTTGAGTAATATTTTGCTGAGGTAACAATACTTTTACTCAAGTATTTTTATGGCTACTCTGCCCATCTCTTAATATCACTAACAAACTTTGCAACCCCTAACAAGGAAAAAAAAACATTCCTAATGAAACTGCTCTCTGGTGGTGCATTTTAACCTCCAAACAGACAACAGGAAACATTTTGAAACCAATTTATTCAGCGTTCACCTGCCTCAAAAATGTTGTTCCAGCGTGCAAATTAAGCGACAAATCCCATTCCAGGGGGAAGATCTGCTAATGAATAAGTAATTACACATCTGTGTTTTTACGGGTAATTTGTGTTAAGCATCTCACACACTTTCTAAACCATCAAAATAGTTTTCTGTGAGAATCTACGAACAAAAAAAAAAGTGAAATACGTCTGGAGTGAAAATCGATTTTTTTAATCATAATAAATATTGCTGCATGTAGCAATACGGAGCCAAGCAGGGGGATGCAGATGGTGCGTACAAAGTTTCGTTCAAATCTGTCAAAACGCTGCCATGATACGAGCTACTTTCCGCGATACAGCTTTTCTGACGCGTTTGAATGGCTGTCACGGTGAAAGTGTTGGGCGTGTAATAAATCCCTTTGAGTGATATATGCGGAACAGTCCACAGATCATGTGTACCAAGTTGTGTGCAAATCCAACTAAGAATGTAGGAATAGAAGCATTATATAGATTTTAGTATTTCTTTCGTTTCCCCAAATGGAACTTTACCGCAATCCGACGAGACGAAAAGACGCCGTCTTCATGGCTGCCGTTGGACGAGGGTGTGTTCGCTACATATCATTTCAGGTTCCATTCAAGTTACCTAAAATATTTGTCAAATGAGTTGCGTTTCCTTTGTACCGAATTGGTGCGTCCAAGATGCCTCACAACACTGCGTGTAGAACCACGTGATCGCGTAAGGACCAATGGGGTGGCCACATCATCTCGGAGGCTCCAACTTGTAGCTTAATGGAACGTGCAGGTGCGCGCAGCCGCACCGGTCGACATATGAACGGGGAGCGGCTGTTGACATTTGAGGCTGCTCCTACTAAGCATAATGATCCGATGAGTTTGGAAGTGGATTCGAACACAAGTCAGATGGCTCGATCCTAATTTAAGTCGCAGGCACAGTTGGGAAGTGAAGGCGCATGGCAGCAGAAACTGGTGGAGCAGCGGACACCGGAGAGCTGCGCCGTGCAGGGCACTCGCCGACGCAGTGTGTGCAGGGGACTGGGAAGGGAAGGCGCACGGCAGTGTTTCAACAAAAACTTTGAGGAACAAAGTAAAACTGGTATTAACCAGTTACCATTATTTTCAAATAAGTGTTCCTGTTCCAGACCATGAAAAATAATAACATTTCTGGGTTTGCTTCTATTCCCTGGAGAGTACAAAATGTTCCTGGTTTTTGTTTTCGTTCCTTGAACCGGTTCACTGTTTGTGTCAAACGCAGATGTGTTGGTGTTTTTTTTTCCCTGAGTTCATTGGTGTTGTACGGTACAGTCGAATGAAGATTGGTATGTCGGGGCCCCCCTCCGAGACTCAGAGATATTAGTTCAGACAGTCGTCGGCCCATTGCAAACACCCTGGGGTATCAACAGCCTCGGCGGACGCAGAGATTGAGACACTGGGCCTTTGTGAGGCTGGTCTCTTGATCTCTCTCCGGATCTTGTCGGGATGCTTTGTCGCATTTGCTGGATGCCCCGGGGGAAATCTTACACACAACACACATACACACACACACACACACACACACAGTTCATGGCAGTAGCAAACAGAGTTGTGTTGGCAAAGTTTTTATTAGCCTTTATAATGTACAATGTACAAAAATATAGAGTAGCAAAAAATTCACAGTGTCTAAAAAGGCAGTGATTACAGTCTCCATGACAGTGGTGCGTTGCATAGTCACAGGAAGTAGGGGGAGGGGCACACGGTCCACCTTTCAGTTCATTGACAACAACAATGGACAATAATGACAATAACAATGACATGACTTGATCATAGCAACAAACGTATCAACAATGTCTTTAAATATGAGGTGGGGAGCGCTGAAGCGAGGCTACCTTTATGGATAAGTGACTTGTAGAGTCACCCCTCGATTGTCCTGATTGGCTACAAGATGTGACATCATCGGATGTCCCCTCCCATCGGCTATAAATCAGTGATAGTTCCTCATGTGTGTGTTTGGCCATGTTTTCCTGCTTAGCTCGTAGCTTAGCTTAGCTAGCCGATACCCGGCTAATGTCCAGTAAATATTAATAAATGAACCCTGTACTCATATTCCGGTGTCAAGACTGGTCATTAGCCGGATATAGGCTAGCTAAGCTAAGCTATGAGCTGAGCAGGAAAACATGGCCGAACACCACACATGAGGAAGCATCACTGATTTATAGCCGATGGGAGGGGACATCCGATGATGTCACAACTTGTAGCCAATCAGGACAATGGAGGCGTGACTCTACAAGTCACATATCCATAACACTACTCTACTGGCAACTCACTTTTCTGACCACACTGGCTGTGTCCGAAATCGCTCCCTATTCCCTATATAGTGCACTATATGGGGCGTACACCATTCTGTAGGGGTGTCAGAATGTTCAATGTACTCTTTATAGTGCACTCAAAGTATGCCACAATGCACCATAAAAAATAGTGGGCATCGATGTACCCTAGACGAAGCAATATAACCCATAATGCATTGTGAGATGCATTTAAAATAACCTAAACTACAAACATGGTGTGACGCGAGTAAATACACCACAGTAAATAGTTATAAATGTTAGTACCTTTGACTTTCTGCGATGGAATTTTATAATGTTATAAGATTTTTTAGCACGGCAACTCTAGTGTCTCTGAGAGCAATATAAGTGTCCCAACAACCCGTGGGCCGCGAGTGACGCCGACGGGACGCCTCAGACCACCTCGCGATCAGGCACAAAAATTTCTGTCGGTACCAGTGTCGTGGAGACACAATTTAAGCGGATAGTCCCGAACCCTACAGCTCCCTATGGATGCTGTGGAACCAGGGCTTAAGTGAGTGCACTATATAGGGATTAGCGAGTAGGGGACAGGAAACAAACACTGCCACTGTTACGAACGCTCAACTCGACGGCAAGTATGTCAAGAACAGAGCATGCTAGCAACTTGGAGAACTTGAAAATACTATATGAGCTGGGTGATATGTTTCTCACTGTAATGCTTCGCATCACGGCACGTTTTACGCATGCTTCTTTTACCCGTGAGGAACTATCCCTAGCTTCTTGTCCAGAGAGATAATATTACAAATATGACCATGGGCTTTACAGAATGGAAACCCAAAATTAAAAAAAACTTTCCCCCCGTGCTACCTTTTTTAAGAACATATTTTATCTATGCAGGTTTGAAGTCCAGTCTCGCACAGTACTGCAACTTATTAACTAGCGATGCAAAATAATAATTAAAAGAATAGTTGATAAAATGACTGAAAATCAAACAATGCGTTAACCACATATTTTGATATCCAGTCGGGCTTACTTAAGCTAGGCTTACTTAAGTCAGGCTTACTTAAGTAAGGCTTACTTAAGTCAAGCTTACTTAAGTCAGACTTAAGTCAGAATTACTTAAACCAGGTTTACTTAAATCAGACTTAAGTCAAGCTTACTTAAATCAGGCTTACTTAAGCCAAGCTTATTTAATTCAGGCTTACGACTAAAGAATAGTTGATACAATTACTGAAAATCGAACAATGCGTTAACCACATATTTTGACATCCCTACAATCAGTTACCGTATTTGAAATTCAAGTTACACACCTCACCTTTAACTCAAACACATGTGAGTAGCATGCCCCACTCTTGAGTTACAAAACATTGAATAGAGCTTTATTGATCGGAGTAGCACTAAGACGAAAACAACGAGACACCTCCACTCTTATCAGCGAGGGAAGTCTACCCTGGGTCACCCCCACAATCCGTCCCAGAAGAACGTCTGTAACACACCCCCCAAAGTCGAGGCCACGCGGTATATATATGCGCTAACCTGCGCGGTGGGCAACGCGTCATGGTGTCAACTTCCACCGCAGTCACATCTGGACTAGATTTCACAAGAGCACAGCTCATCACAACATCACCAACATCACAGACTAGCTTTGTATTAGCCTGGCAAGGCCAGAACAAATTAATCGTCCACGCATCGCACGCAACTTCAACGATCATTTGGTCTGGATTAAGCAGATTTGAAAAAAAGGTGTCAAATCAAATGAAGTTATCATGTCTCAGCGCAGGAGGTGTGACAAGTGTCTTGAGTCGAACAAAGATCGCACCAATGTGAACGTAGGGCTTGAAAACAAAATTATTTATAAAACGCTCCGTTCCGAACCGTTCAGTCAGGCCCATGTTTAACGTTTCATTCTCTGAACTGTTCGGCTACCAAAATATCGATCCTGAACCGGTTCGGAACCCAACAATTCTGTTCAACTGTATTAACGTGAAAACTGTGTTTAAAACGCCATTACATTCACTTCCTCGTCTGTCCGTTTCCGCTCCTCGTAAAATTCTGTTCGTTTCCGGTTTCCGATTTTGTTCCTTGAACCGGTTCGGAGCCCTGCGTGAACGATCTGATTGTTAGCCTGGTTGATCCAGACCCACCGGACCGCCCCGTCACAAGCAATACGTGGACAATTAGTTGGTTCGGGTTGCCTCCAGTTCACACTTCTATATTGTCTCCGTCGCCACTTGCTCGCTACTGGCTCCTAGAATTATAAGGCAAGTTTGAAAAAAGCAAAATGACAGAAATACATTGAGAGCCATTGTCAAACAATACAATATGACCTCTAAAAATGATCCATTGTCTGCACACCATACATAGGGATGATCACTAAATGACTGATTAATAAATTACTTTTTCTTTTAAATGACAGGAATAAGGTTTTCCATGGCCCACGTCTTGATTCAAACAAAGCCCGCCTTAACGGGGCGCTGATTGGATCGCTGGAACGTCGGCCTGGTTGATGCAGATCCACCGGACTGTTGCGAGCGATACAGCGACAATTTGTTGGTTCTGGCTCGCCAGACTACAACCACTCCACTTCATCGTACAAAAACAGAGAATATATATATATATCAAATGCAGTCGTTAGACACCATAAAGGGATGTATTTGCGGTTTGTAAATCGGTTTGGTAGAAAAAAAAAAAAAAGAATAGTTGATAAAATGACTGAACATCGAACAATGCGTTAACCACATATTTTGACATTCAGTCAGGCTTACTTAAGCCAGGCTTACTTAAGTCGGACTTAAGCCAGGCTTATTTAAGCCAGACTTACTTAAGTCAGTTTTACTTAAGCCAGGCTTACTTGAACCAGGCTTACTTAAGTCAAACTTACTTAAGTCGGACTTAACTCCCCTTAAAGCTGTGCGGGGCTTCACCACTGATGGGTAGTCCTGTCTACGTCAAGTCATGCAAAGAGCCCGGTGAAGGGCTGTGTGTGTGTTAAGGAGAGCTGAGGGCTGACCAGCGTCGATTTGAGTGAATCAGGGCATTTAGCAAGGCTGAACAGGAACGATTGATTCCCGAAGCGGATCCGTCATAGGAGCAGTGACAGACAGACACGGTTGGTTAATGACACGACACCGTGTTCAGGGCAGATCCCCAACACGCTGACTGTCAGTTTGACAATTACACCAATGATAGTGAGAAAGAAGAACCTGCAGCGGAACCAAAGAGATATATGCAAGAAGAGGACACTTGAAGCCGGTTTGGGATGGGTTCATACGCTGTATATCTTATCTTTTTCCTTTGGAAATTGCCGAAATGAGGCAGTTTTGGTGGAGTGATTTATAGAAATAATTGCCGGACACTGGGCTCTTTTAGAATTGTTTTCTGAATATGTTTTCCGTTAGCCTGCCGAGCTAGAACCACCGAATCATCTACACATCACACGTGATTAGAGCGATCATTGGGTCTGGTAAAACCAGGCTCAATTAGGATGTCAAAAAAAGTCAATCAAATCCTGTTATCCAGTCACAGCGCAGGAGGCGTGACAACCCAATTCCTCCCACATCTCGCGTCACCAATACCAAACTCTGCCCGCATCTCGTTTCGAATAATTTGATTGGTCAGACCAGATTTGGCCAGACCCAATGTACCGTCTGGCGTGTGCGATGCACGGACGATACGTTGGTTCTGGCTTGCCAGGCTAGTTTTCCGTACTCATAGAATTGAATGGGGCGACTAGAGATTTTTGTGCCTTGTTCACCCCAATTGCTCAGCTGCGACCCCTTGCGACTGTCTCCAGAGATGGCAAGTAATTAAGTACAAATACTTAAGTACTGTACTTAAGTAGAATTTTCAAGTATCTGTACTTTTAGAAGAACTTTTTTCTGTGAGTACTTTTTACTTCTACTCAGTAGATTTTTAAAAATATCAGTACTTCTAGTCCTTACTTTTCCCAAAACAGGATTTTTTTTTTCTGCAACAATATAGTAGGACTACATGTATAGCGTGAATGAGTCAGTAGGGGGCGGTACTCGGTAATTCACCGAGTACAGTAGCAGTTAATAAGTTGTTTTCATTTAGTATCTGGAGGTGCCCCTCAAAAAATATATCGTCTGTAAAGTTTAGGTTCTGTACTTTGTAGTTTATACTTTCAAAAATACTTTTGAGTACACATTACAGCATGCACTTTTTACTTCCAAAAATACTTTCTGTGTTAATTTCTTAGCCTGTACTTTTTACTTTACTTGAGTAGATATTTGGATCAATGCTTTGTAGTCTTACTAAAGTTCTTTTTTTAACAAATGTATTTTACTCTTACTCAAGTAAGAAATCCCTGTACTTTTGCCATCTCTGCTCTTAACATATATCTCTTTTGAGGCTTTGTGAGAAAATATATCTTTTTGTACCCGCCTTCTCACTCCTGTCAGAGTCGATGCATTTGTATAATTTTTTTTTTTTAAATGTAACATCGACAACAACATTCAACCTATTGTCATTCCATGAATTGATAGCTTGCAGTGGGGCATGCTGGGAAACCAGAACCGATGAATGTGGAAGAGATGTGCATGCTTTAAATGCATGTTGATCATGCCAACACATACGCACGCACACACACACACACACACACATGTGAACCAGGGCTTGAAAACAAAATTGTTTTTAAAACATTCCGTTCTGAACGGTTCAGGCAGGTCTTTATTTAACATTTACGTTCTCGGACCCATTCCCCCACCAAAATATTGGTCCTGAACCGGTTCGGAACACGCACATTTTGTTCCTTCTTCAAGTTCCTTATATTGTGCGATGTTAAGTTTAGATATCGTTTTTATACAAAATATTTTTGGTGGACGTTCAAATTTCAGAGCAACTGTATTAACGACATTACATCGTTACATCGTTTCCTCGTCTGTCCACAAGATGGCGCCCCAGATGCATGGGGCTTGATGACTGACAGAGAAACTGGATGAAAATAGTCTCCCAACATAGGATATGTTAAAATATAAAGAGAACGGAAAAAAAACGTTTTTAAGCGGGTTTGAGGATTTCATAATGTTCTGTTTCTGTTCCGGAACAGTTGAAGAAATATTTTTTCGTTTCCGTTACCGCTCCTCATAAAATCCCGTTAAATTCTGTTCATTTTCGCGGGAATTGAGACACTGGGCCTTTGCATTCAGTGAGGCTGGTCTCTCTTGGGCTCTTGTCGGGATGCTTTGTCGCATTTGCTGGATGCCCAGGGGGAAATCTTAAACACAACACTCTCACTCTGCGCCCATATCGCCGAGTCGAGTGCATCTTTTTCCTTTCTCTTTCTTTTTTCTTTCGTATCTCTGTACACTGGGGCACGAGAGTGTAAACAAACCACGCGCTGCTACCACCAAAATGTCTGCCACTGCCAAGCCGTGACATCACCGTGCGGCAGCCCTATTCAGATTTGTTGAATGTGTCGGGTGATGAAGGTGAATGGATGAATGATGAAAAATATTCATCTAATGTTTGTTTTGTATTTGTTAAATCAGCCAGTTCTATGCCAGTTTGTTTCAGTGGTAAATAAAACGCAGCAGACATTTTTGGAGGTAGCATCGCGGTCACACGAACAGGCAGAGAGTGATATTAACATAACATTGTCCTTTTAAATGTCTTCTATTATAGACGAATTCGGGGGACTTCCGGTTAAATTTGTACTCAGAACGTCACTTCCGGTGCCATTTAGTTTGCCGTGTTTTCAGCTATTTAGTGTCTACTTAGTGGGAACACACACCTACCGCGTTATTTTAAATGGATGGTGGTAACTTGCGGTGTGCTATTCCACACCCAAATTCTCTTGTGCGGATCTGTGACCCACAAATGCATGATATAATAATCACTGCAACCCGTTCCATTTTCTCATTCTTTTTGAATTACTGGTAGAAACAGCCAGCCTATTGGTCCAGAACAACATGTGACCAATCGGTGAGTAACTTTAAGTCGGATGACCAATCCGTGAGTAACTTTAAGCCAGGTTTTGACTGTATTTCATCTATACTTATGTGAAATGATGAACGAAACAAGGGGGTGATGTGTAACTGGTCACAAAGCGACATCTAGTGGTCGGATTTTGAACTGGTGTGCGTTTTGTGTGTTTTTGTCAGCCACCGCGGTCCACTACGACGAGATTAAATGGATATTACATCACAAGGAAGTGATAAAGG
>OMKY01175325.1:0-12770 GCA_900302395.1 Bregmaceros cantori
CTGTTTGTGTGTGTGTGTCTCTCTCTCTCCCTCTCCCTCTCTCTGTGCATAGGTACAGTATATATTCCTAAATGCCCTATACTTGTCCTTCACATCTTTCGACCCAATCCTCATGTAGTTGCATTCCTCCCCTTTGCATATGTATGTCTATGGGTGTGTGTGGGGCATCTGTGTGTTGCATATGCATATACAACATCCATATGCATGCCTATGATTGCTTAATATTCTGATAATATGTGTGTGTTGTGTGATTTATGTTGTGTTGTCTGTCGGGTCTGTGTGTGCGTGTGTGTGTATGATTAAGTGTGTGTATCTGTATGCGCTGTAAGTGTGCCTGCATCATGTGCATTTGTGCGGGCTTGTGTGTGCATTTACGCCCGTGTGGTTGTTGTATGTGTGTTTTTGTGTGCCTGTATGGTACGTGTGTTGCCGATATGGGATCCACCTCACTTATTATGCCTTGCATGAAGTTAGGTGTCAACTTCAGCTTCCTCCAACAGGAGCATAAACTGCATCTTACAGCACTTGTCCCCACACCTTTTCAGTGTTTTATTGGCCATGGGTTTTCAATGTCCAACATGAAAGATACATTACATTAAAGTCACCCACTGCAGACGTCCGCTCCTTATAGTGAATTGAACCCACGTTTCCTAAGGAAGGCATTATATGTCGACTCCTGACGCGAACATTCAACTTCTCAACCACAAATGGAGGCTTCGGCTTCCTCAGGTAACTTCCTAAAACATATACCAACGAACCAGGTGCAGGTTGTTTCGTCACAAAAGTCAGGATTTGGGGTTCTGGGAAGGGGTTAAGGTAGGGGTTAGGTTCAGGGTTGGGCAGAACCCGTAATGCTGTGGTGACTAAACGTTTTTTGGACTAAACCACCCGTATCTGAACGAACCCCATTAACTGTGCAATGGTCATCAACAAACAGCTTGTAAAAAAGACGGCCTGTAAACTTGTCTATACTATGACTGATGGGACTCTTGGCTTCTCTGTTGGCCCTGTCTATATTTCCGTTGTGTGTTGGAGAAGCCAAAAAAAATTTCCCTTTGAGTGAACAATAAGGTAAAATGAGATGAAACACTCACAGACACATACATCATACTGTCAAGACATCTGGAGCATCACAGCTCACTGGCTGGAGTCAAACGCTGGAATTGAAAATGCACGTTTTTTACTCCCGATCCTGACCCTATGATTTAAAAGATCGTCCGATCCCAATCTCCTGTACCGAGTGCCGATACCGAGTCCCGATCCCTGATACCGATCCCCGATACAGAGTTCTGATCCTGCAAAAATTGGTAGTACCCAAACTTTTTGGCACAATTGTCAATTTCAATAATAGTCAAAGTAATGAACAATCATTTGGCATGCTCCCCGACTTATTTACCGATCCTGATCGGGACAAAATCACGAGTCCCGATCCATGGAAAAAAAAAGTCTGATCGGCCCCGATCACCGATCTGAGGATCGGATCGGGGCACCTCTAATTGTAACTGTAATTGTAAGCTCAACAAAATCAAACAATTTTGAATTGAGTGGAATAGTGGATTATCATCTTGTGTTATTCCAGGTTACCATGTGTTGCTGAAGTAACAATGTGTAGAAGGAGGGTCTGGCTATGGGCAGTGGGTGGAGTGGGCCGCTAGTGCTAATTGCTGTGGCTTTTGAAGCGTAGCTCCCTCTAATGGCCTTGATCAGCCCCTCCCATACCCTCTTACTTTCACTAATTATCGCCCTAACAGTTTCCATAATTATACTGTGATACTTAATAGTCCCGTCATTTTACGCTACACTGGTGTGCTTTCTTAACGTGCTAGGGCCGCGAGTAGCGATTATTTTGGTAATCGAATGTCATCCATTTCTGCAGCTAATAAATTTATTCTTATGTCATCTTTCTGTTCATTTAAGAGTTTTTGAAATGAAACATTGACAATATTGCTGTAACTAAGTACCTTGCTTGTAACTTACTTTTTTTCATCCTTTATTTATTCAGGAGTTGTTCCATTGTGATACAAGATCTCTCCCTTCAGGAAGTCCTGACACATCGAACATAAAACATCATATACAGAAATAAAATAAAACAGAGTGTGTAAAAACAGACAAACAAAAACAGACACATTTAAGGTATTTTGGTGCATTGTCAGAGTAGAGATGTTGACAGTTACCCATAGCAGTTACATGTTTGTTTGAGCACTTTGTGAAGCATGTCTTTAAAAACACACTGTAGGGAGCGCTTCCAGGTTAAAATTCTGCTGCAGACTATTCCATAAAAACGGGGCATAGTGGGAGAATGCATTTTTTCCAAGTTCAGCCAAGTTCAGGAATATTTAATATAAACATATTTGTTTCTCGTCTGGTGTCAAAAGCAGGGCTGCAAACCGGTTCAAGGAACGAAAATGAAAACCGAAAACGAACATAATTTTACGGAATTTTACGAGGAACGGAAACAGAAACAAAAAAAGGTTTCTTTAACTGTTCCAGAACAGAAACGGAACATTATGAAATTGACAAAACCAGTTAAAAATGTTTTTTTTGTTCTCTATACATTTTAACATATCTTATGTCTGGAAGACTATTTCCGGTTGTGCATCCATCCAACTTTCACTGTCAGACATCAAGCTCCATGCGTCTGGGGCTCCATCTTGTGGACAGACGAGGAAGCGAATGTAATGGTGTTTTAAACCCGGTTTTGACGTTAATATAGTTGCAATGAAGTTTGAAAGTCCACGAAATAAAAAATACATTTGAACTTAACATTGGACAATGTAAGGAACTTTAAAAATGAACAAAATCCTTGCGTTCCGAACCGGTTCAGGACCAATATTTTGGTGACGGAACGTTTCAGAGAACGAAAACGTTAAACATAGATCTGCCTGAACTGTTGAGAACGGAACGTTTTAAAAAATAATTTCGTTTTCAAGCCCTGTTTAAAAGTACATGTATAAAAAGACAGAAGTCTGGAGATGTAGGCTGGTAGCTTTCAGAGTAAAAGTCATCATGTGCAGTTGTCTTCTTTGTGAAAGGGGGAGCCATCCTAGAGAGTCATAGAGATGACAGTGGTGGGGAGTAGAACCAGCACCCGTTATAAAGCGTATGGCAGCATGGTATGCAGAGTCCAATTTGCAATATTCGCTCACCATCTCCACTTAATCCTGCACACCAACATTTACATGTTTTAAAATGTATTTTATTTTGAATACTCTGGTAATTAGGGGTGTAAATCACACCCATCATGGCGATACGTTTCAGTATCGATTTCCTGACCCAACGATTCGATTTTCTTCGATACTCAAGAATTCATCACGATTTGATACGATTCATGATTCTTGATTTTTTAATTTATCCTGACAGGGGAGTGGAATCATGTCCAGGAGCAAACGGATAAAAATAGACCAGAAAAAAGATTGATACTCTTGCAGGCGTATCGATACATTGTATCGTCAGCTGTTGTATCGATATAGCGATACAAAATCGATATTATTTACACCCCTACTAGTAATCCCAATCGGGAAATTATGTTCACGTTCACACAGAAAATGGACCAACAAGGAAAAGATGAATCACTGTCGATGACCAAATTAGTCGGCCATTAATTCAATTATCGATTATCGTCGATTAATCGGGTGCAGCTCTAGCAGCTTTAACTGTTCTTTTCTTCGTGATCTGTCTTTCTTTGCTATACTGTTGTGTTCTCCCAATGCATTTCCACTGGCTGTTCCCACTGTATTGACACCTCTTGTTAGTGTGTAACCCATCCCCTCGCCTCGGGCACTGTGTAGCTACAAGATAAGGGGTCACACATATCCAGTTTGTGTGTGTGTGTGTGTGTATGTGTGTCTGTGTGTGTGTCTGTGTGTCTGTGTGTCTGTGTGTGTGTGTCTGTGTGTGTCTGTGTGTGTCTGTGTGTCTGTATGCGTGTGTCTGTCTGTGTGTGTGTCTGTGTGTGTGTCTGTGTGTGTGTCTGTGTGTCAATGTGCATCTGCTATTGTGTTGTGGTCAAGCACATGGCCTTGGGCCGTTTGTGGACAGTGTGACATATTAGAGTTGAACTGATGCCCTGGTGTTCTGTGTGTCTCGGCCATTTTGGATCTTTCTTGATGCAACAATTAGGCCCAGCAGCAGCGCGGCAGTTTCGCTATCTCCATCTTATAGTAATAGCATGAAAGAGCCTACTCTTACAGGCTAAATTATAACATATTGGGTTCACACGCAAGCTTACGTGTTGTCTTTATTGTATTGGGGGCCTTGACACTAGAAAAACTGCATTGGGAACAACATATATGCTACACGTTTGAGCGGAGAATGGGGCAAACCATGAAACGAGCGCAGTGGTTAGCATTGCTACCTCACAGCTAGAAGGTCCTGGTTTCGAATCCCAGGAGCTGTACAATCATGGACATAAAGAAACATCAATCCCTGGTCAAAATGATAGGGTTATAACTTTGTGTCAAAGTCAGAGTATCGCTGTGTCCGAAATTGTTCCCTACTCCCTACTCCCCATATAGTGCACTCAATAGCAATGGCCGAGATTTTGGACACTATTTATTTATTACTATAAAATTATTAGGCAGGTTAACTAGAACAGGTTTTTAGTGGTGTGGGAAACCAGAGTGCCTGGAGGAAACCCACGCAGACACTGGTGAGAACATGGACACTCCACACAGAAAGGACCTGCCCGGGTTGGGATTCGAACCCAGGAACTTCTAGCTGTGTGGCAGCAATGCTAACCACTGCGCCACCGCGCTGCCATGTTCTTTGGCACAGTAAATAGACACAGTGTACTTTTCTGTATATCCCTCGGATGTGGGGCTGTTCTATTTGTGGATCCATGTTGTAGCAGAGTGGCGACATTACCACTGTGTGGCATCAGGACTCGCTGAAGAACACTGAAGGGGCATCGGCGCGCGGGCGGGGGTGATGCCTGGTCTGTGTGAATGTGTACAGCGGGTGGAGAGTAGGGGGCGCCAGTTTACCCACTATTGGGCCACACACAGGGTGGATTGCCCTAACGTGGGCCATTACCCAATGTGGGACACCTAAGCGCCAATAGCTCTGGGTCCTCCCTAAACTAGTGAATGTCAGTGAAACTATGGTAATGGCAAACTATGGTAATGTGTCTAACATTAAGTTCAAATGCCCACATTAGAGAAATCCACCCTAAATGAGGTGACTTGGATCATTTCTGATAATACAACCAATCTTTGACTAATACATTATAAAATGAGGGCCCTGTGGGGCTGCAATGATTAGTCGATCAAGTAATGCAATAATCGATAATCGGCAGCAATCATTGTTATTTTCAGAAGTTTATGATTAATGATTAGATTAGAATATGATTAATAATTATTCAACTTTATTGATAGAAAAAAATGAACATAGCGTAAACATTAATTGTAGTGATGTATTTTAAGATTTCCCCTGGGGCATCCAGCAAAAGCGACAAGCTTCACGACTAGAGCCAGAGAGAGATCAAGAAACCAAGGCCCCACCGAAGTAAAGGCCCTGGCTCTCAACCTCCGCTTCCGCCACGGCTGTTGACACCCCAGGGTTAATGCACGGGCCCACGACTGTCCGAATCAGCACTCACAAAGTGTCGGAGGGGGGCCCCAACAGCACGGATAAACACCATAACAGCATGACATCACCACCACAAACCTTGCTGACCATCAATCACGAGTAGAACTCAATATGGGTGAGATGCCCACCAAATGTGCTGCGTAAATGTTGTAAACCTATTTCCAGTCAATTTTTGTGCATGCAATTTAGAGTCCAAAATCCGGGGCCTAAAATCAATGTGATCGCATCGTCAGTGTAACTAAATTGTAACTAAATTTTTGCACATTTGTTGGCTATCGTGAACCAAAAGTTGACCAGATTCATTTCTGTGTCGCTGTGAATATTTTGGGAATTTTTGAAAGGAAAAGTATCCAACCGATTAGTTGATTAATCGTTTCAATAATCGGCAACTAATCGACTATTGAAATAATCGTTAGTAGCATCCCTAACAATCTGTTCACTTTATTTCTGAACCTAATTGGGATCGAGCGAGCATATGACGTGTCCGCTATGACCATTGGTTGAATGCCTCTCTGGGCGCCGCTGGGTGAGACGGCTGCCTGTGTGACCTGACCTCAGGGTAGTAAGCCAATGAACATCATGAAGATGAGTTGCTGGAATGAATTTACGAGCGGCCGCGTAGAACAAGCCTTTGAAGGTCAGGACTAGGTTAAACACAGGACAGGCAGCTTGTAGCGTTAACACAACTCACCGAGGTGAGACGGAGTGAGACACAGAGGCGGTGGAGGAGTGCTGCATGCTACGTGTTGTTGTGGGAATGCGACTTGTAGAGTCACGCCTCCATTGTCCTGATTGTCACTAGGGGTGTAAATAATATCGATTTAGTGTCGATATATCGATACTAGAGCTGCAACTAACAATTATTTTGATAATCGATTAATCGGCCATCTTTTCTGACGATCAATCGATTAATCTGATTATTATTTTTTTATCAGGACATTTGTATTTTCGGAACAAATGTTTTGATTGACTGACGATTCGGCGTGCCACACATATAACATTTGTGTGCTTTGCAGTTTACTCACTCTTAACAGACTGAGCTACTGCGGTGCATAAAATTGTAGTGATTATTAACCTGAAACATTGTTGATATTGCAAATGTTGAACAACATATCCAACACATTTAAGCAGAGGAGTGACCAAACAAGGAAACGATAAATCGCTGTCGATTAATCGATTATCAAATTAGTTGCAGATTAATTCAATAATCGATTATCATTGATTAATCGATTAATCAGTTGCATCTTTAATCGATACAACAGCTGTCGATACAATGTATCGATACGTCCGCAAGAGTATAGATTTTTTTCTTCTGGACGTAATTCCACGCCCGTTCTGCGAGTGGCGCTAAACCTATTTGGCGCCTCCTACCTTGCTTCCTTTACACATGCAAACACAGTGTGTCTGTCTGGAAGGTAGTACATTCATTCCCCTGCACACATTCACTCATGCATTGACTCCTTCTCTCGCTCGCTCCCTCTTATCTTGCTCTCACACGCACACTCTCTAGCAAGACACCGCCTCGCCTAGTATAAGATCATCATCATCATAACTTTCGTATCGAAATCGGATCGAATCGAATCGTGGTGAATTCTTGAGTATCCAAAAAAAAATGAATCGTTGGGTCAGGAAATCGATACTGAATCGAATCGCCATGATGGGTGTGATTTACACCCCTAATTGTCACTGAAGTTGTGACATCATCGGATGTCCCCTCCATTGGCTATAAATCAGTGGCTGTGTACTCGCTCTTAACAGACTGAGCTACTGCGACGCACAAAATTCTAGTGATTATTAACCTGAAACATTGTTGATATTACAAACGTTGAGCAACATATTCAACACATTTAAGCAGAGGAGTGACCCAACAAGGAAATGATTAATCTCTGTCGATTAGTCGATTATCAAATTAGTTGCCGATTAATTCAATAATCGATTATCGTCGATTAATCAATTGATCAGTTGCAGCTCTAGTATGCTACAATATTTATCGTGAGTCCCTGACCTGAGGGTGAGTCCGGAGTGGCCGTTCACTCGTGAAGTGTGTGAGTGTTTACCGCTGTGCCGCCTAAATTCCCCTAGAGGGAGGCGATTGAAGTTCCAGTCAATGTGTCAATCAATTAATTATGTGCATGTTGGATGGTAATGTTCGCCTTTAAATAAACCATGACAACACATTTATCTCTTTCCGATATCTGATCCGGGTGATTTTTGGCCGATGCGACCATGCAGTGATTGATGCGTCGTGCGGCCGGCGGTCTCGGGTCGATGGTGATATAAAGGAGTAGCGGGCGCGCGTCGCTGGAGCGTGACGCCGTCTGTAGCCGCCCCTGTCCCTGCCGACCTCAGACGCTAAATCTTTTTTTTCCCGATCAATTGCTTCATCAGCCTGCCGTCGCTCCCATTCTGCTCTTCGGGCCAAAAATAGACCATGGCGCGGAGGCACTCGTGTTAAATTGTGTCTGTAAGTAATGAATATTTTACAGGGTTCCCGTGGGATCTAAAACATTTAGATCTGCAACCGATTAATTGATTATTGAAATAATCGCCAACTAATTTGATAATCAATTAATCGGCAGTGATTAATCGTTTCCTTGTTTGGCCCATCTTCCACTCAAAGGTGTTTAATATTTGTTGTTCCCAATGCCATTCACCACTCCCACTTTCATGGCTCTAATGTCATGTGTGGCGCTCTGGCGCCACTTACCCGAGACTTGCGGCTAGAGGGCGCTAGGTCCTTAAGGCGCTGGGCGCCGTCTCGGGCGGAAGCCACAAAAGAGTGATATGCTAACCACTAGCAGCCGTGACTTCACTATTTATTCCGCAGTCAATGCGATCGACCTGCTGGCATTATCATGGATACCTGGAGGCTGAGTATTGTTTCGATCTCTAGATACTACTCCGCCTCGTACCCATGCGGTTATGGGTTTCGACCGACAGGCGGGAGTTTAATAATACGATCGTTTCCCCGACTGTTCGTGCGTCGCGTTTTAACAGGCAACCCACAGCATGCGACTCCAAAACATTTCTGTAGTCCTCTATCCAATGCTTTATTGGATAGGGGCCAGCTCCTGTGATTATTCCCTCGTCGAGTTATGGCTGTGATTGAGCCTACTACTCGTACGAGTTTCCATCTGTGAATATGAGGCCAGCTGGTACACACGCAGTCGCATCTTCCGCTTGTCTGTTTAAATTCCTCGTGAGTCTGATTCGTACTCACGTTATTTCAGCCAGTATCTCTGGCGTATTTAGGAGTGTTTTCACAGCACACTCCATTTGGGCTGAATGCTCAGTTGGCATTGTTTTCCAGTACACCAAGCACGCACCTTTGACATGCATCACACACACTACTCCTATCTTGCATGTTTAACGGTAGTTGTAAAACAACTACCATCGAAATTCATAACACAAGGACAATTATTTGTTACACGCCTGCATTCCGAGGCCTCTGCGTTTCAAAATTAATTTTGGCGAATCATTTGCCCTGATATAAAGTGCGAGGCCAAAAGAACGATCCGCTTATTTTTGTTAGGGTCTCTCCAAAACCCTAATCATAGCCCTAACCTAAACATAACTTGACCCTAACAAAATAAGCGGATAATTTTTTTCGTGATTCAAACTTTATTGGAATGGAGTTATCTTGGAACAGTGCGTGCCCCCCGCTATGGTAATGTCTCTGCACACACAGCAGACACAGCCTGCAGCAGACTTCAGTCAGCAGCCTCAATGGCTATTGTTGCCTGATGATGCTGGGCTTATTGCAGCAGATGGACAATTGAAGTATAGTCAGTAACACAATGCAGTCGGAAGTAGCGGCGGTTGGACAGATGGAAGTACAGCGGGAATGTTCTAGTTAAAATAAAAACGCAAAAACGCCATACTGCTGTACGCATCGTTGCAAAAATGAAGCAAGAGTAAAGGCCCATTTACGGAAACGGATGCTTTCATCCAGTTCCGTAGGTAGTTAAATCTGTCAGTTTGTCCGAGCCCTTACCAGTCCGCTGAGTTCCAGGCAAAACGGAGAAATATCACAAGAGACGCGTGGGGCAGTACGGAGTCACGAGCGTTTTGCGATCTCTAACTGTCACGACTCAGCACCGCCCTCTAGGGGATTTCTTATATAGCTCCGTATACGGACGGAGGTATAAACACAACCTACGGTAGCAACGGCTGGAACTCCATAGGGTATAACGATGGCTTAAGTTTTGAAGTTGTACAAGCGCATGTCGGCTGAAGTTTAATTTTAGCTCAAGATTGTAACACTAAGTGTATGTTCAAACCCTATATGACCTAGGACAAATGAGTCCAGTTTGCTACAAAGGCATGTGACCAGCATGCAAACAGTATTTTCTTTCACTTCAGGAGACTGCTCTCCTCTCTGACGAAATAAGGCATCTGGTGCGTCACAGTATAGTAGCCTCAGACGCAGTATAGTAGCCTGTAGTGGCGTCGTATACTGCCACCTAGCGGCCACCAGCACTGCCCCCGCAGCACTTTTTAAATCAGCACTTTGTAGTGATACCCATGTTCTGGAGGCTGTAACTACAGAATGGAAATGGATAGAAACAAGCGTTTTCTTTTTTCTTTCTGATGATATTCTGAATTTTCCTTTGCTACGTGTTTTGTTAACAAGGACACAGAACGTAATTTTCTACGGGTCTTGAAAAAACACTCACATGTTGCAAAAACCTGAAAAAAATTGAAATCAGCTGGGACTGGATGAGTCTAAACATAATTCTACCTAAAATAACAACTTTTTCGCCAATTTTGAGACTCTCGTATTTGGCAGTCAAATGACACTCTATGAATTTGCCATTGAACCCCCCCACCCCCCTCTCCGCCCTCCTGCTAATAGCAGACATAAGGACGGTCTCAGCATGCAGCGACAGGAGGATTCCATCTGGGGATGCCAGCAGGCTTGTCACCTAAACCACCTCTCCGAACATGTTTGAAATCTGACAATGGGACTCAAAATAAACATTTCTGGATGGAACTCTTGTGAAATAAAATTGTAAAGAATTATTTGAGCAAATGTTCTCCAAAGGTAATGTTTCCATTTTTTTACTGAGGAGAACAGATCACTGTTAATAGACCAGTTTACCCGTCGGGATGAAACACACTTCCAGTGTCTTTATGAGTTCAATTTAATCTCGTCATTGTGGACCGCGGTGGCTCACAAAAAACACACAAAATGCTCGCCAATTGAAAATCCGACCACTAGATGTCGCTGTGTGACCAGTTACACATCATCTCCCTTGCATCGTTCATCATTTTACATAAATATTGATGAAATACAGCCAAAATCCGACTTAAAGTTACTCACCGAGTGGTCACATGTTCTTCTGGACCAATAGGCTGGCTGCTTCTACTAGTTGTTCCAAAAGGAATGAGACAATGGAACGGGTTGAACTGATTATTAAATCATGCGTTTGTGGGTCACAGATCCGCACAAAAGCATTTGGGTGAGGAATAGCACACCGCAAGTTACCACCACAATTTTTAAATAACCCTGTAGGTGTGCGCTCCCACCGAATACACATGTTGAAAAAATAACGAAAAATAAATGACACCGGAAGTGACGTTCAGACACCGGACGTACCCCCCGAACTTGTCTATTGCCCTACATTGTCATCCAATCAAATAGGACTGTTATACAGTCTCATCACAGCATGGCGGTGGCAGACATTACGGTGGTATCATCAGATGAGCAGGCAGAGAGTGATATTTGTATAACATTGTATGTTTAAAAGTGTTTTATTATTGATTTATCCATGACAATATGCTATCATTCGCAAGCAGATGGCAGCCTAACCTCCATTGTTTTTAGCCCTTTACAATGGACGTGAAGTGGTAAGGCAGCGCTATTCAAGTACTTTGCTCCGAGGGACGCTTTGTCAGAAGCCCAATGGGCCTTAACGTGACTACATTTTCATAAATTTTAAGTAAAGTGCGTACCTCCCATTAAAAGTGCTTCAATTCTATGCAACAATGGTGTTTTCTCGTTTGTAACAAGCAACATCTGAAACAACAGCAGCAGCTCACTTACGCTAGGTTTCCACTGCGGAGATTTTTCTATACGGTACGTATACGTACGTATATGTACCATGGCATACGGATGGCATACGGACCGTATACGTACTGACCGTGTACGGACAGTGTACGGACCGTATACGGACCACTCTGCAGTGGAAACCTAGCGTTATACTACAACACATTTATACTGCATCTCAAGAACAGAAACTCAGTTAGCCTCAACCCTCAAGAACAAATTTCAAGTGCTGCTGGTGAGGTAAATAACAGCAAATCGGATAGATAAAACATGTTTGACCAAAAAAAAAATGATGGCATCATGACAGCAAGAGGATCAGCGAAATAAAGTTATTAAATTACTTTGAATGATTGAACTCACACCATCAACAACCACAACCCTGAACCCACACTCTTATTGAGGCTTAGGAGAAGAACAAAAAAGCTGCTATTGTATACATATTTGACAAGGCATTTAATCATCAGCCTTCTCATTGAAAAAGTAAACCAAATTAAATGGGCTCGATGATATATGTGTATTTTTTCCCCGTCAATGCTAATGTATGGATGCAAGACCAAACAATACGTCAAGACACTGAGCAGGTTTTATGTATGCATGTATTATTATTATTATTGCACTAGTGATGAATTATTTACCACTGCTTCCGGTGGGAGCTGCGGGAATTGGCAGTCCGTTTCCCTGCCTTATCATTCTTTTCACTTTTTAGCTAATCTCTGAATCTTCAACGGTCTCTCTCCCTCTCTCTCTATCTATATATTTTAACATATCCTGTCTGGGCGACTATTTCCAGTTGTGCATCCATCCAACTTTCACTGTCAGTCATCAAGCCCCATGAATCTGGGGCTCCATCTTGTGGACAGATGAGGAAGTGAATGTAATGGCGTTTTAAAGGCCGGTTTTCACGTTAATACAGCTGCACTGAAGTTTGAAAGTCCACCAAATATATTTTGGATTAACTATATATAAACGTAACACTGCACAATATAAGGAACTTTAGGACAAACCAAATTTTTGCATTCCGAGCCAGTTCAGGACCAATATTTTGGTGGCCGAGAACAAAAACGTTGAACATAGGCCTGCCTGAACCCTTCGGAACGGAACATTTTAAAAATAGTTTTGTTTCCAAGCCCTGATA
>OMKY01175330.1:3477-13918 GCA_900302395.1 Bregmaceros cantori
TATATATATATATATATATATATACAGTGGAATGCAATGATTGATGATAATTCCAGTGTATAAGATATCAAAGACATGAGATACAATGTAAGCCCTGCAGATGCAATATACCCCACCATGAAGTCACTAACATTACATAATTACACTACATACGGACATGAGCTTTAAATGCCCAAGTGCAAATAATTTAAAACAAAAACAACAAAACAAATAAAACAACATCCTAACAAAACATTCTCCAAAAATGTAAGACAACATCAGCACAGTCGTTTACACATGCAGAGATCTGTTTGTCATGCAAGTAGGAAATACTGATCTCTTTGATTTCAATGTAAAGGAAGAAATACTAAAAGGAGGCCAAATCCTGTTTTGTTGCATATACCAAAACCAATAAAAGCACATAAATATTTACGTGTGTGCTGCTGGTGTGAATTTCACAAACTATCAACCGACATAAGGGAATAAAAAGGGACACGGTAGACCTACAATGATTCAGTTCTCTGCATTCACTCCACAAGATGTTTGTTGGATCAGATCGTTTGAGAACAGCGCATCACATCCACCAGCGGCCAAGACTTGAAATCCAATATTCAGTGTTGCGCTCGATTCTGGTGAGGGACGCCGTGCTGCCAGCAAACCACAGTGACCTTGTGGCTTTTATAACCTAATGTGCCACTCGGTAGGTGTTATTGCATTTCATTGTGCCTATTTTCACAGTAGCCTGTGAGAGAGTCGAGTCACGACAACATAGTGTGCGTTCACGCTGTAAAACCTCCATTTACACTACTAGTAGCATGTTTCCACTATTGGGTCCAGGACGGTAAAGTACACTCTGGCCGGCGGTGGCTGTAGCTCAGTTGGTAGACCAAACGTTCCAATGACAAGAAAGGCTGGTGAAGAACGAAAGACTGGTCGCTCAAATCCCGCCTCCGACAGTCCACATCAAAATGTCCTTGACACTTGCATGATAGCTGTCGCCATAGGTGTTGTTAAGAGGTGCCTGTAAAGTGCTTTGAGTACCATTATGTGGTAAAAAAGCACTATATAAATCAAGATCTTTAATTACTTTGAAGCTGTTGGATCCCCATCACCCAGGTACCTAGCACACAGTATCCATATGGGAGTATGGGAGGAGCCAAAACTCTCAAACTGATGATTGATCAAGCACAATCGTCACCGCGTTTCACAGAAAACAGTCCTGCAACATTTAAAAATAAACAAGACAGCTATTGAGGAGACAGGCAGATATGGGCAGAGTAGCCATAAAAATTACTTAAGTAAAAGTATTGTTACCTCAGCAAAATATTACTCAAGTAAAAGTGAAAAGTAGTCATCCGAATAGTTACTCAAGTAAAAGTAAAAAAGTACTCCACAAAAAAGTTACTTAAGTAGCAAAATTACAGAGTAGTTACAGTAGAAAAAAATCTCTTTTCAAAATGCAAGTGAATGCCGCTTCTTGATTTACAATCCCCGGAAATCTCCCCGCTTTTCATATCCTCCTGGAAGGAGAGATATTAGAGAGAGAAGAGAAACCAAGAGAGAGAGAGAGAGAAAGAGACAGAGAGAGAGATAGATCGAGAGAGAGAGAGAGAGATATGACGCCAACATATGTGCCGACAGTTCCCAACGGGTGTCGCTAAAGGCCAAGTTAAAGTAACGAGTACTTTTTACTGACATTTCAGTAAAAGGTTGTTGTTTTTTCACCTTAAATTTACTCAAGTAAAAGTAGAAAGTAACGTGTGAAAAATGTAGTCTAAAAGTAACAAAAGTACACACAAAAAATTGTAACAGAGTAAATGTAATGCGTTACAGTCCATCTCTGGAGACAGTTAAGGATGTCTTACCAAAGGTTTACACAAGTGTGTATAAATGAAGTGCTGATTATGTTGTATTGTTTCACAATACCCATCTTTTAGGGCTGGGTTCCCTATATATGAGTTTTCTTCTTCCGCATGAGAGAGTCTCTGAAGGCATAGAGGACTCAATGTTGACTATCTAAGGCCAATAATCCCCTTGTCATGCATACATTAGACTCATTTTGTCTTTATTTTCTCTTGTTGCAGCGAAACTTCAAATAATAAAAGTTGTAAAACAATAATAGCAATAGAAATGACTTTTTCTTGAATAAAACTACATCTACAGGGTTAGTTAGAGCTAGTCTGTCCCTAGAGGGCTCCAGTTTAAGCTAATCTGTCTCTATGGGTCTCTATTTAGAGCGTCTCTCTCTGTTCAGATGTCAGTTACCTAATGGTGGTAAAGTTAAATGTAGTGTGGAACGTTGAATGTTAGACACATTACCATAGTTTGCTTTTACCATAGTTTCACTGACATTCATTAGTTTAGGGAGGAGCCAGAGCCACGAGAGCTTAGGTGCCCCACATTAGGGCAATCCACCCTACAGATACTCTGTTACTGTACTTAACTAGATTTTCCAACTAATGCTTACTTTGTCTTGTTTTTATTTCTCGACAAACCTTTTGCTTTTACTCAGTGCATTTTCAAAATTAATATTTTCTTGAAACGCAGGAATGTTACAGAGCCCAAAGAAACCAATGTTATTAGCTAACACGGAAGATTGAGCTCTTCCGTGTTAAACGAAAATGAAAATCTTAGTATCTGCAATAAGTGTGGCACAGTCAGACATCAAAATGTTTTTAATATGCATAATGTTTCAGGTTAATAAGTGTTTTAAGGAAAAAAATAAACCGCAAAATTGATTAATTGTAAAGATTTTAAAATGGCTGATGATCAAAATAATCATTATTTGCAGCCCTAGAGAATGGCATGGTATAGTATTGATTTTACACTGCAAATCTAGCAACTGAATCAATAACATTGCACAGAGACAGACTCTCATGACATACCAAATAAAAAGTGATGAAAAAAAAATCTGCCCAAGAGCTGCTTGACCTGCGGGGTCGAGTGGAAGGTCGACGTGCAGGGTGGACGTCAAGAGCCGTCTGGTGCTAATATCCTGTCCATATACCCCGTCGACATCATCACCATCGTCCATCATCCTGAGGAGTATTCACTTGCGGTGCGATACTTACGTGACGCACATTGGTTTTCATGTTGGGTACAAAGGACTCACACTGCCTGCCAACACGTTCTGCAGCCAAAGCTGTGAACTTCTGACCTAGACCATACAGACGATGAGGAACGGGTGATAATTGGATGTTTTTTAACTAACCCCCCTGATGGGCACAGCAACATCCATCAACAACAGCATGAATGGAAAATCCACCCCAACCTTTCGGCCCGGAACGCTCTTAACCTGGCGTCTGAGAGGTGGCGTTCCAGTGACGTGGTCGAAGCACGAGGACAGCATATAAGAGTGAGACAGTGTGACACATTCCCCAATGACTTCTGGATCACTGCGTCTCAAGACTGGAATCAAACATCTGTGAGGTGAGTTTCTACCTGTGCTTGCAAAGGCCGAGACAGGGGTGGCCAACCAGTTGGAGACCAATAGCTACATATCTGACTATCTTGCAGCAAAGAGTCACATCGGCACACGAGCAGGTGAGCAAGAGAGCTAGAGAACACGAGGACCCTTGCAGACAAATGTGCGCTTGTAAAACGACTTTGCCAGAGAAAGTGAAAGTAAAGCGAACGGCAGGAGAAAGACGAAAGATTGAAAAGTTGGACACTACACACACAGGCTCAGGGAATATGCGTGTGTGTTATACAGCTCTGATTTGCTGCTGTGTAGTGTAAATTGATGGCCACCCCTGGACTAGGGGTTTGGGCTTTTGCTGGGCCCCCACTGTTCTCCATCATAAGGCTGTATGTATTTCTTTTTTCATGCATCCACAGGCCATCCTCCATCATGACCTGCTTGCTGCCCCTTCTCCTGTTCGCCCACATTCTAGCCCGAACCGTGGGTGTTGGCCTACCGGCTGTCGGTAGCTTTGAAGAACAAGACCGGGCTTCCTTCAATGGGAGGGACAAGGATAGCTATGATGTTGGACAGGACCAGAGTTATTACAGCAACATCATCGACGATGCAGCTGGCCTGAGACGGGGGGCGCCTCCCAGGCTCATTGTCCTGCCGGTAAGCCAGGGTTTAAAGAAAAACACCACCGACAAAATCAACCATGTACTTCATTTTATGCCGCTTCTACTGTTCACCTTTATGGAAAATCCTGTGTCAACTTTAAGTATCATAAATGAAAACAGCACACAGAACATACTGAAATATGCTCTTCCAGAGTCAATACATATCTATGGTAATCCAAGCCAAACAAATTGTCCATGCATCGCTTGAACATGCGTGTAACAGGTGCGGCGCGTGTAACATGTGCGATGCGTGAGCGATTAATTGGGTCTGGCTTGCCAGGCTATATCTTGCCAGCATGCGGTAGCACTTTGACCCAAACAGGGGTGAAGCAAATCACTTGCAATTTATTCCTATTTAAATTCGGTAAGTGAGTTGTAAGATCTAAAGGCCTTGCAAAGGCTATCCTACAACACACAGTAAAAGGTGGAAGAAAAAGGGTCGAGTGTTATTTAGGGACTCAACCAGCATTCAAATCCTGATCTCCCATTGCAGAACTCTATGACAGAGGTGCTCTTTAACTAGATCAAGATCTACTGATAGTTGTGAGCAGTCGTTCTTCTTCTCGGTCATTTGTTGCTTAATGGCAAACTGCCTTTTTCTTTCATGCCATTCTTCGTCGAATCATAGGATAATCCATCAATCCATTAAATACAGCATTCACGGGACCGTTATTATTTCACTGCCTTATGACTACGGTAATAACATCTTAATTACACTCTGTGTTGTCATAACGCTAATGCTATTGTTGTCTTCCCTTCTCTAGGATTCAGGTGTCCGAGGACGCCGCAAATACAGTCTGTTCGACTCCGCCTCCAACACAGACTCCACCCATGGGGAGATGGGGCTCAAAATGGACCGGAGACATGCACAGCCGCTAAGCAACAAAGAAGAAATACAGGCAGATGTCGACAGTCAGTATACTACAGACGCTCACACGCATACACATAGGAAGTGTGCAGTACAGAGAGCCACAAGAAAGTTCAGATCAAAATCAGATGTAGTCTACGTTTTTTAAGACTCCATCTTGGAAACACCTGTGTACAGAATGTCCATTTCACCATGAAAGGCATTTTTTACTGAGGATTTGGCACCTGATCACTGTGGCAGGCTAGGGTTGTTGAAAGTATTTTATATGACTCAACATGGGAGCAGCACCACCTCGTGATGAATAGCCTGGCAAGCCAGAATCAAAAAATGGTCCACACATCGCATGCGACTAGGCGGTCTGGTGGGTCTGGACCAGGGCTTCGAACCGAAAACGAAAACCGGAAACGAACGCAATTTTGCAGAATTTTACAAGGAGCGGAAACGGAAAAATATTTCTTCAACTGTTCCGGAACAGAAACGGAACATTATGAAATCCTCCAAACCGGTTAAAAAACGTTTTTTTCCGTTCTCTATATGTTTTAACATATCCTATGTCTGGGGGACTATTTCCATCCGCTTTCACTGTCAGTCATCAAGCCCCATGCATCTGGGGCTCTATCTTGTGGACAGACGAGGAAGTGAATCTAATGGCGTTTTAAACACGGTTTTCACGTTACTGGACTGAATGCCACCAAATATATTCTGTGTAAACTATATCTAAATTCAACATTGCACACCATGAGGAGCTTTAAGAACGAACAGAATTTTTGTGTTCCGAACCGGTTCAGGACCGATATTTTGGTGGCGGAACGGTTCTGAGAACGAAAGCGATAAACATAGGCCTGCCTGAACCGCTCTGAACGGAACGTTTGAAAAATAATTTCGTTTTCAAGCCCTGGTGTGGACCAACCAGACAAACAGATTGTCGGGCAAATTTGGTCAGCGTCCTGTTAAAGTGGGCCTTGTTCGAATCGAGACATGGGCCTCCATGCCACTTGTCACACCCACTGAGCTTTGATTTGATAACTTCATTTCATTGGCACTTTTTTGGCACTTTTTGGACACTTTCACACTTTGACCAAATGATTGTTCTAGTCGCGCGCGATGCGTGGACGATTCATTTGCTCTGGCTTGCCAATGATTAATGGCGATTAAAAAGCACATTTTTGGGTCCGCGTTGGCCGAGTGGTTATGGACACCGCACCTAACGCTACCCCATTCATGTTAGTGGCGTTGTGTCTACCGCAGCGCCCGCAGTGTCGTGACTTCGACTACGCTCGTCGACTTGTCTGCAATGTCTACCCCCGATCTCTTCAACCCAGTTTGCGACTAATCCTATCCAACATAGATGGAAAAACTGCGCTGACGCCGGGAAAAAAAGCACATTTTAAAAATACACTACCAGTGCTCTTTTTCCACAACCGCCAACATAAAAGAAACGTTAACTAGGTCTAGAAGTAGGGTGTTAGTAGAAGTTGCCTAATGTGGGACAGTGAAATGTAGTGTTGAACAGTTAATGTTAGAGACCATAGTTTGTTTTTACTACAGTTTTACTAACATTCATTAGTTTAGGGAGGAGCCAGAGCCACTGGAGCTTAGGTGTCCCACATTCTTCCCTGATTTTAGCCAAATCTATACATACCTCTGCTGCCTCCATGCATGCATGCACTCATTCTGTTGCTCAGCAGTACTTTGTTAGCATAGTTCAGCCCCGCAGACCGAAACACGGGTGAAGATAGCAGCAACTAAAAATCACTGCATTTGATATTGTCTAACCAAACCTCGGTCATGCAACAACTCACATACTGGGATTTAAATAGAAACATTTTGGAAGTGGTTCGTTCTTTACCACTGTTTGGGTGCTTAGAGCGAACAAAGTACCACTGTGCGCAGAGTGAGTGCACTCACACACAGGCAGGATAGGTGTGGATTGCACTATGGGCCACTGCATAATGTGGGACACTTAAGCTCCAGTGGCTCTTGCTCCTCCCTAAACTAATGAAACTATGGTGAAAGCTAACTATGGTAATGTGTCTAACATTATGTTCAACTGTTCTGCAACACTATTCACTGTCCTCAATTAAGCAACTGACTGCCTCACGTTAGTGAGTTGCAAAAATGGTCCAGATTAGGGCAATCCACCCTATGTATCAACCAAGATCAGGGAAGAAGATATTTCAGTCTTTCCGTATGCAATGCTGCTGATGAAAAAGTCCAAATTGTGTGTCGAGAGTGAAGAGCGGTGCCTGGGCTGCGTTGGATCAAGGCAGCAGAAGACAGACTGCACCAGTAAGAACCTCTTCCAGCTTGCTGCGTCAGCGCTTTCTTTTCTCCCCGCGGCCAGCACTTTGGGTCAGCATGACTTACAGGCCAGGTTGCCCCGGTGCTGGAGACACGTCTTGCTCGTCTGGTGTGGAACATGCCTGGACCTGAGACAGAGTCGGAGATGGCCAACAGCAAACATTTACATTTTTAGTCTTATAGTTCACAAATATAAGTAAGTGTTTTTTGGAGGTGGGGCTCTATTGGCTAGGCAGCAATTATTTGATAACACTTCATAATAAGCAGGGCTCCAGACCGGTTCAACGAACGGAAACAAACAGAATTTTAGGGAATTTTCTGAGGAGAGGAAACAGAAACGGAAAAAGATTTCTTCAACTGTTCCGGAACAGAAACGGAACATTATGAAATCCACAAAACCGGTTAAAAACGTTTTTTTTTTCCTGTTCTCTATGTATTTTAACATATCCTATGTCTGGGAGACTATGTCCGGTTGTGCATCCATCCAACTTTCACTGTCAGTCATCAAGCCCCATGCATCTGGGCCTCCATCTTGTAGACAGACGAGGAAGCGAATGTAATGGCGTTTTTAAGCCAGTTTTACGTTAATAAAGTTGCACTGAAGTTTATTATTTTGTATTATATCTCAACTTAATATTGCAGAAAAATTTTTGCACAAAATTTTTGCGTTCCGAACCAGTTCTGGACCGATATTTTGGTGGCGCAACGGTTCCAAGAACCAAAACGTTAAACCTAGGCCTGCCGGAACCGTAGTTAAGCATTATTTGTCATTACTTAATCATTAACTAATTACTCGTACAATGACGCCATTAGTTATGCATTAGTTAAGCCTGTTCGCTATTCTAACCTTAGTTAAGCATTAGTGAATCATTAACTAATCAATTAATCAACCATTTGACATCGTACTGATGATTAATCAATTTATCGTTTCATTTTTCCTTTAAAATCCTAACAATTATTAACCTGAAACATTAATTATTAATTATATATTTTTTATTAAACATTTGCAATATTGACACTGCAAACTTTTTGCTGCTTCGCTGTTTTTTACTGCATTGTGGATAACACAGTTTGTTTGTTTTTTAAGTTATTTTTTCTGGCGTCAGCGCCGTTTTTCCATCTTTATTGGATAGGATTAGTCGGAAACTGGGTTGAAGAGATCGGGGGTAGACATTGCAGAAAGTCAAGACTAGTCAAACTCGCGACACTGCGGACGCTGCGGTAGACACAGCGCCACTAACATGAATGGGGTCGCGTTAAGTGCGGTGTCCATAACCACTCGGCCAATGTGGACCGGACCCCGAAGGATAACACAGTTTAAGTGGCACTTTTTTGGCCTCTTGTTGACTGCATCCAGGCGTACTTCCCCCGAGTGCTCCTGCCTGCCTCCTCCTCCATGTGGGGCCCCCATGCCAAAGCTGGAAATCGATGAATCGTTGCCGATTAATTTATTATCGAATTAGTTGACGATTATTTACTGAATCAATTATCATCGATTAATCGAATAAATGGTTGCAGCTCTAATATTAGACAGGCTTAGTGTGAAGGGGGGGCAGACCTGCAGCATAATTATACCGGAGACGGGAATCGATATAGTCGAAAACAAGTAACAAAATCATGCCATGAATTTAAGTTTTTATTAAATCCAAATTATTCTTCGTCCTTCCACATTCTCTGTTCATGCTAGTACGAAACCAAGAAAATAACATCGTGTTGTGTGTCTGAGACTGCGGCAGTAAATATATATTTTTTATGTTGAACGTTCTATCAACGTTCTATCAACGTGAACGTTGATAGAAGTCTTACAAAGCACGCTTAATGCACACTCATACTTACCTAGAAAATACAGACATTATAGGCTGTTATTGTTACATTTATTTTGTTCAGAACAACTTTCAACATTTCATGATGAAAGTTGCCATGAAAAAGGCTGGTACCAAAATGTTTAACAGAGGAAAAGGCATTGGTACACAAGAGGACATATGTTGATGAAATTTCACCACAAAATATTATGAATACAAGCAGGCCTGGACTGGGAGAACAAATCGGCTCTGGCATTTTATACTCCTATACTATTATACTACTATACTACTACTACTTTATACTACTATACGGCCCATGATAGGGCTTGGGCGTGTGATGTCACGGCAGCCATTTTGACAGCCGCACCACAGTTTGTTTACACAACTTCAACTGCACGCCCAAGTGTACAAAGGTGCGGTTTGAGAAAACAAGTTGTCAAGATGTTAAAAGTTTAAATAACATCACATTCATCTTTTACCACTAAAAAAATAAAATGTGACATCACCGGCCCTCTAGGGGTGTCGGCCAACCGGGAAAATGCCCTGTATGCCATACTGCCAGTCCACCCCTGCTCATGGAAGATGCCCTTGATCAGTTCAAGGGGTCAGTCACATTGTATATGCTATTGATGGGCTGGAAGTGAGGAGGAACTTGCTAATCTGGTAGAACGACAACATCTCTGAGTGACACCGTGTGAGACCCTAGGAGGGGCCGAGACAGAAAAGATGGAGCTGGCGTGGAGTTGGTCGCCAGGTCTTGAGTGGTGCCCCAACGGTCAGCCAGACTACGCCATAGACTCCACCAATTTTCTCATCTCACCGATGACAAAATTCACTGATGTGTGAGTTGTATATGTTGTAGATTTAATACAGAAGATGTGAGAAAACAGACAGAGTGAAAAGGTAAGAGTGAGAGGAAAAGAGATGTGCAGAAAGAGAGAGATAAAAGGAGATAGAGAGTGAGATAGATAGAGTGAGAGAGAGAGAGAGTACGAAAGAGAGTGTGAAAGACAGTGAGAAATTGAGAGAGGAAAATCCGAAAAGCAGAGGGAGAGAGAGAATTACAGAAACAGAAAGAAAGAGGTGAAGACAGATAGAAATAAAAAGAGCAAAATAGAAGAGCGAGAGAGGGAAAGAGGGTAGTGGGAGAGTGATAGAGAGACGGAAAGAGAGAGAGAGTGGGAGAATGATAGAGAGAGGGAAAGAGAGAGAGTGGGAGAATGATAGAGAGAGGGAAAGAGAGAGAGTGGGAGAGTGATAGAGAGAGAGAAAGAGAGAGTGGGAGAGTGATAGAGAGAGGGAAAGAGAGAGAGTGGGTGGGAGAATGATAGAGAGGGAAAGAGAGAGAGGGGTGGGAGAATGATAGAGAGGGAAAGAGATAGAGTGGGAGAGTGATAGAGAGAGAGAAAGA